>PVHX01027120.1:0-19827 GCA_004024805.1 Geosciurus inauris | reverse complement strand
GACAGATGACTGGATAAAGAAACTGTAGTATATATACACAATGGAATATTACTCAGCAATAAAAGAGAATAAAATTATGGCATTTGCAGGTAAATGGATGGAGTTGGAGAATATCATGCTAAGTGAAGTAAGCCAATCTCAGAAAACCAAATGCCAAATGTACTCGTTGATAAGTGGATGCTGATCTATAATGTGGGGAAGGATATCGGAACAATGGAAGACCTCTGTTCACAGGGGTTTAAGGGGGGAGGGGGCATGGGGACAGTAAGGATGGTGGAATATGATGGTCATCATAACCCTAACTTTATGTATGACTTCATATATGTTGTGATTCTATCCAACTTACAACTAGAGAATTGATATGTTATCCTCTATCTATGTACAATGAATCAAATTCCACTCTGTTAACATGTAAGCCTAAATAGAACAAATAAATAAAATATGGAAAAAAAATGACTAGTAGGTATGGGCCTGGAATTGTAGCTCAGTGGTAGAGCACTTGCCTTGCATGTGGGAGGCACTGGGTTCGATCCTCAGCACCACATATAAATAAATGAATAAATGAAGGTCAATCAACAACTAAAAAAAAAATTTTTTTTTTAAAGACTAGTAAGTAAAATCCTAGAGTAGCAGGAGGAAGAAAATCAATGATTTGTGACCAGTTCAATCTAAACCACAAGGCAGTACTTGAAGGATGAGTGGGCAGGTAATATTCTAGGCAGAGAATATTCTAAACTATGAGAATAACAAGAAAAGTAGAGGTGGTACTGTATAGTGTATTTATAGAATGCTGAGTTCTCTTGAGTGGTATAAACCACAGAAAATGATTTTGAAAAGGTAAATTGAGTCATTTTATAGTATCAAACCCATATTGATTACTTTTTGTATGTCTGGAACTTTTCCAGTTATGCTGTATGCCTTATTTCCTTTAGTCTTCACATCTACTCTAAAGAGTTGATATGATTCTTTCGTTTTTCATTTCATCGATGGGTAAACAGGGGCTTAAAGAATAAATTTCCCCTGTGCTATTTACATACCATGTAATGGTCTTAGTCAGCTTTTTTGTCTTTGTGACCAAAAGACCTGACAAGAGCAATTAGAAGAAGAAAATGGTTCTGTTTTTTGTCTCATAATTTCAGAGGCCCTTTGCCATTGACAGCTGACTCCTGAGCTGTGGGCTCAAGATGAAGGAAATACCATGGCAGAAGGGTATAGCAGAGGAAAGCAGCTTAGGACTTAGCAATAAAGAATGACAAAATATAAACCCCAAAGGCATGCCCTCAGTGATCCACCTCCTCTAGTCACTACCTGTCTGCATTCAATTACCACCCAGGTAATCTACATCTAATGCCCTGATTAGGCTAAAGCTCTCATAACCCAATCATTTCATCTCTAAACTTTCTTGTATTGTCTTACACATCAGATTTTGGAGGTCATGCCATACCTAAACCATAACAATGACATAGCAGAGACTGTTAGAATTAACAGAAAAGCATATTTTCCCCACATTTTTTACTGGTACATTATAGTTGTACATACTGATGGGATTTGTTATTATATATTTTATCAGTCTTATCCTTCCCTTTTGGGACCATTATTTGAGCAGGTGTGAATTTGATTGAATATTTTTACTTTATGTGAAGATCATAGCCAAAAGAAGAGATATTAAAATAGTTGACAGAGCAGATTAGTTTTTTTTTTTTTTTGAAAACCTTGAGATTATTTAGAACAAGGAATTTTCCAAAGGGTGATAGTGAACTAAAGAGAAGGGACTCCTATGACTCAAAAAAAAAAGCAGCCTCAAGCCACATTTTCCCTTCATTCTAAAACAAAACAGTGCAGAAAGGCCTATATAATAATTATTCCTCAGTTTTAACATTTAGTATTTTACAATTTCATCCCTATTTCTATTTCCAGAACATGGCAAACCCTTTCATGGATTTATGCTTTTGAACATTCTGTTGTCTCTAATTTCTGATTCTATTTCTCCATTTGTTAAACTCACAGATATGAAATCGTTTTATGCACAGTCCCATGTAGCTTCTTTGTGAATCTGTTCCCTTTCTACCTCAGCTATAAGCCCTACAAGGTTAAAATTTACCTTGCAATACTCTCTTCTAAGTAAAAATATGATGTGGAGTAAAATCAATGAATCAATGTGAATGCAAGTGATTGTTACCATGAACAATTTTACTCCTTAATTATAATTGAAGCTTGCTATAAAAATGTCACTCTCTAAATGTCCAGGTCACTTCTAGATATGTATTCAAAAACATCACTCAATGATTCTATCGTGCCAGGTACTTTTTAAAGATAACCTTAAAGGTTTCTTTATTCTTTCTATATACATTTATTGAATAACTAATTTGAACAAGACATTGTCTTACATTTTATGTATACAGTGATAGACAATATATTGTCTTCACAGAGCTTATAATGGAAGAGAAAGATCTTAAACAATTATTGCCTAATGACTTATTTATTTAGAGATGTTCCTATCTTCAGGAGTCAATGAAGTGATATTTTAGAAAACACCAATATTACAGGTGAGATTAACTTATTCAAAAAGGGATCTTAATTATTGACTTTTGCTATGATGTTAGGATATTAGAAGCCATTGATGAATTTAAGCATGTCATGGTCAAATTTGAGTTTTAAAGAAGAGTTTTATTATTGCAGTGTATAGAAAGTTTTGTAACCATTGGAAAAGCACATGCAGAGTGGCTAATAAACATGCTATCATAAGAGTCCAGAGGGTAGGGAACAATAGTTTGAATTGTGGCAGTAGAATAAAGAAAGGGTAAATATATTTCAGGGTAAGAAGGTATATTGGCCTGGCACTCAAAAGAGATGCCTGGTCCTCAGATCCTAATGAGACATATCAGGACATAATTTGTAGTCTCAGCTAATCTTAATCCTCTCCCACCACTGGATATGGAAACCAGGGGTGTTCTACCACTGAACAACATCCCCCCAGACCTTTTTGCTTTTTGTTGGGGGGAGGGGGCAGGATCTCACTAAATTACTGAGGCTGGTGATCCTATTCTTGTCTCCCTAGTTGCTAGAATTATAGGCCTGAGCTACTGTGTGTACTCCAGCTAATCCTTAAAATCTTATATTGTAATGATTTTACTTCTATATTATAGAAAAGCAAATTGAGAAGCAGAAATCTGACATAACTTTCTGAATGATAAAAGATATTAAGTGGCAAATATTAAATCTAAAACTTACGATCTATTATCCTGTGGAGGAGGATGTTCCCTTCAACCCCTATAATTGTCATATATGTATATGTAACACACACACACACACACACACACACACGCGCGCGCTGTCCAAATGGTTACTTTTTACTGCAAAGGCAATAAATCACTGGATCAATGAAGAGGGAGGAAGCTCTAAGACTCACGTTAGAGGCTGAAAGGTATTTATTCTAATTAAATTAAGAGAAAAAATTAATTTCAAATGCTTTATTTGCTTTCCATACAGCTATGAATTTACAGGTTTCTTTTTAGAAAAACTTGACTTTAAAATAAGCAAAAGCAATTGTTTATTTCTATTTTATGAATCATTCTATATTATTGCTTCTGTTGTACTTTCAAAGACTTTAAAATTTATCTCTATTCATTTCTAAACTTTAAGCTTATTTAAAAACTCCTTTAAAAGTCTTGATATAATTGAGTTCTGGGTCATTATTCATCATTCCGGTCTTCATGTTTATAATTATGTAAGTGTTTTCTCTAAAAAGGCAGCTAATATCTGGCATTTGTCAAACCTTTTCTTTTATAATTAGATTTGGTGATGCTTTTAAAAATTGTTAGCAGGTCATTTTCTTGCATATATAATTGATTGAAAAGTGAGACCAAAAAGCTTTAGCAATGAAAGGTTATGTCCTCAATTTGATGCCATTTGTTGAGAGCTTCCTTCTTCCACTGTATTGCAAAAGACACGGAAATTTTATTTCAAAAACAAGAGGAGTAGACCCTATTCACAGTCACTGCAGTATCTCACTCTACAAAATGAATTTGAATCTCCATCATTTGTGGATTAATTCAACATGGCTGTTACCACATAGTGCATGCTATTCTATCTGACTGGCATGGCTTGCCATCAGTATCACACACTCAAGTTCCAACTCCTGCTTCTATTCAGAGGGACAGATTTTTAGGAAGAATTAACTTGGTAAATGCAGGAGGTCTCTGCCTCAAGATTCCACTCTGTCTTGTACATACCTTTATTAGAATTTCATTATTCTTGAAATAATTGCTTTTCCAGTGATTATTCCCTTTAGGCTAAACACTCTTATTTCTTTTTCATTCTAAGTGCCTGGATCACTACCTGGCATCTAGTGTATCTCACTGCATATTTATTTGCATTTTGAATAAATGAAGGAATGAATAGAATGAGAGATGAAACAAGACATAATTCTTGCTGTCCAAAGCCTGTGACAAGCCTGAAAAGTAAGACATACATATAAATAATTATAATGCATGGGCAATTGTGCCAAGTGTCACAGGAAGAAAAGATTGAGAATCCAGAAGAGAGATCTGAGCTAAGTTAGCAAGTGAAGCAGGTTTGAGAGAGAAAAACATGTTGGAAGCTGGTCAAGTTGAAATATGGATGAAAAGACTATGGGACAACAAGCAAAAAATAACAGCTACATATTGCTTTCTATGTAGGCTTTGTACCAAGGGCTATATACACATTGCTTATTTTAATCATTGCAGATTAACTTTTGAAGCTGCAGACTCCTGATTCATTAGAGTACTGGTCTTCAACCCCCTCAGGTCTTTGTTGAGTGGACAAATGGGCATAAAAATGCACTTTGGAAATAGATTTTTTTAAAAAGGACTATATAATTATTCCAAAGAGTATGTTTGATAAGAATAATGGAACTTTAGGTAAAAATGAAAGAAAAATATGATATTAAGAAAGAAGAAAATTGGCCAAATCATAGCATTATATAGCATATATT
This sequence comes from Geosciurus inauris, assembly GCA_004024805.1. Taxonomy (NCBI): domain Eukaryota; kingdom Metazoa; phylum Chordata; class Mammalia; order Rodentia; family Sciuridae; genus Geosciurus; species Geosciurus inauris. The sequence goes on along the minus strand of PVHX01027120.1, from coordinate 14,852 downwards.
TAACAACAAATCCCATCTACATATACAATTATAGTGCACCAATAACAAAATGTGGAAAGAAAAATAAAAGAAAGAATTAAAAAGTACACTGTTGAGGTTCAAAAACAGGTAGCCAAGAAAAAAAAGCCAGAATTTTAGTTTGAAGACATAGAGAAATAGTGTTTGGAAGAAGTCACTTCCTTGATAAGTAAAAACTGAGACCACTTGAAATGAATTGGCATAGAGAAATAATAAGAGAAGCTGAGGAACAGAGGGACAGACGTAAAAATAGTATTTAAAAACAGTGAAAGTACTGGAACTGTACCTTTCATAATAAAGGAAATAATATTTATTTAATGATTGGAGAACATCCCTACCTTAATAGTTTTGAACATATCCAGTTATGATAAACAATGAGACTTTCATTTTAAATCTTATTGTTGCTACCCATTCTTTCCACAATACCTTATAACATGAATATTTCTTTTTCCTAATTTAAAGGATCTAATTTTATTATATATTAAGTTTACACATAATTGTAATTTCACAATACTCTAAAGTACTTATCTTTTATTTTAGTGGGCAGATAATCAACTTTTCAAATAGTTAGAACTTTCTGAAGTGCAAATGATAGAATCTCTGGAACAAAATTAAATAAAATAGAATGTATTGTTTTATAAAATCTAAGGAAGGGAGGGCTCTTGAAGTTATGGAACAGGTAGAAATGCAACATATACTAAAAAATAACAGAAACCTAGAAGCCGAGTGCCCTGAAAACTGGGTATTTTTTTTCCAGTCTCTAGCTCTTGTGTGTTGGCTTTATCCTGTCTTCCACTTTGGATAGTGTGGTTGTCTTCAGTTCTTGAATCACTTCTCAATTCCAGCAGAGTGCATTCTGAGTAATGATCCTGAGTGGCTGCTCTTGAATCCCTAGTCTACCATGTGCCAATCAACTAAAGCCAAGGCAAGGGATTGTGAAAGAATGTTACAGTTCCTACTTCAGCAGAGGTGGAATAGGATGGAGAGCAGATATACTAAGATGAAGGTTCAAATTCCCTCACTTAAGTATTTTAGATTATTGATTGCTCCAATGGCACCTTTGGTATGTTGAACATCAGGTTCATCATTTTAGAGACCAGAGATGCTTCTTTCTTATAATTCTACAAGACCTGGAGTTTTCCCTGGACCAGTTTACTCATGGTCTGTGATGGCTCACCAACATTCCAATTGCATTGTAGCTAAGAAAAAAGGAAAAGGAGAAAGAACAAAGACATATCTTTTCTTCTTAAGGGAATAGTCCAAAAGTTACATGTATGATTTTTACTTGAGACTTGAATTATAAAGCTATAATTTGCTGCAGGAAGAGCCCAGGATGTAATCTTTTCTTACATTGTTACTAAATGGATATTGAATATCTTCAGTGTACATTCTGTATAGCTTCCTCATATTATATTATAGAACATCTTCTATAAAGAATTTGCTGTTTCATAGACTATCTACTCTTATTGAGCAGATGCTAAGTAAAGACTTTTTCATTTACTTAAACCTTACAGAGTTTCCTAAATAAATTCTATAATTATATTCACATGAATTTTTAACATCTCTCTAAACTACTAGTGTTTACGTATATAATTGAGAGCAAGAATAAGATTTATTTTCCATTATACTTATATAGGCTAAGTTTTATATTCAAGGACTTTTAATTTATGTAGTCCTTATCCAATAGTACATATTTATTTTAATATACCTTACTTGATCATGAATGTTCTAAATACATAATCATATCATATATTAATTACTTTAGGTACTATTATTTTTGTAATGTATACATTTTAATAATATGTTTCCAAATTATATAAGCAGAATATATTTATTTAAGTTTTGGAAAACTTAAAAGGAGAATAAATACAAAATAAAAATCACTCTTAAGCCTACTACTGATCAGATTGATAAAGTATCATAATTATTTTAGTCTCATTGTGCTTTTTTACTTTTTCCACGTTTTTGTACATAAAGTAAGCACATGATTTGCTTAATTTCATTTTGAAAATAATACATCCACATTATTTCACAAGCCAAAAAGTTGTTCAGATCTTACAAAAGGTCATACTTCTACTCACAACTACTGTAATATTTTAACTATTTATTCAGCAATTTACCTCCATATTTCAAAATAATGGGAAAATATTACTAACTCAATTCATTAAGTATATCTCTGGATTGTTTTCTCTCTCTTATAGACTCCTTTTTTAAATTTTTTACTTATCTTTTCATTATGGTTATACTTAATATGGTTATACAAAATTTATACATAAGCTAATGCCATTTTAACTGGAGTGAAATGAAATTTCAGAGAAATTTTGATTTGCATTTCCCTGATTGGTAGGGATATTGAACAGTTTTTCATATAATTGTTAGCTATTTGCTTTCATTCTTTTTAGAAATATCTGTTTAGTTCTTTTGCTCCTTTATTTGTTCATATATTTTGGTGTTTTGGTCAGCTTTTTTGCTGCTGTGACTAAAAGATCTAACCAGAACAATGGTAGAGGAGGAAAAGTTTATTTGGAGTTTTATGGTTTCAGAGGTCTCAATTCCTAGACAGCCAGGTCCATGCCTAGGGGCTCAAGATGAGGCTGAACATTATGGTGGAACAATGTAGCAGGGGGAAGTGGCTCACATGGTGATCAGAAGGCAGAGAGACTCCACTCTCTAGATACAAAATACATATACCAAGGCCACACCCCCAATAAATCACTTCCTCCAGCCACACCCCACCTGACTCCAGTTACCGCTCAGGGTTAAGGCTATCATAACCCAATAATTTCTCCTCCAAAACTTCTTGTATTGTCTCACACATGAGCTTTTGGAGGACACTCACCTCCAAACCGTAACACTGAGGTTTTGTTGTTGTTGTTGTTTGTTTGTTTTGGTTTGTTTTCTTGGTGTCACGTTTTTTGAGTTCTTTATGTTTTGTGGATGGTCTCTTATCAGAGAAGTAACTGACAAAGATCTTCTCTCATTCTGTAGGCTCTCTCTTCACTCTCTTAATTGTGTCCATTGCTTTACAGAAGCTTTTAAATTTGATGCTATCCCACTTATTGATTCTTCGTTTAATTTCTTCAGGTTTTATTGGCACAGGTACTAACTTCCTATTCCTGTGACTCTAATATATTGGACGGTTGAGCTTATCATATCGTCTAGCAGTTGTAGAGCGTCTGGACTAATTCCTAGGTCTTTGGTCAGCTTCGAGTTGTTTTTTGCACAGGGTGGGAGATAGGGATCTAGATGAATTCTTCTGCATATGAATATTTCACTTTCTTGCACCATTGGTTAAAAATGCTATCTTTTCTTCAACATACGCTTTGGCACTTTTGTTTTTAAATATCAGATGTCTGGTTTTTGTGGATTTGTCTCTGTGTCTTCTATTCTATTCCATTGATCTTTATGTATGCTTTGATGCAATACCATGCTGTTTTTGTTATTATAGCTCTATAGTAAAATTTGAGATAAGGTATCGTGATGCCTCCAGCATCACTCTTCTTGCTCAGAATTGCTTTGAATATTCTTGGTCTTTCATATCCTTCCAAATGAATTGTTGGACTGTTTTTTGTTTTCTAGTGTTGTGAAAAATGCCATCGGTATTTTGATGGGGATTGCACTGAATCTGTATAGAGCTTTTTGTTATATGACCATTTTAACAATATTAATATTTCCTATCAAAGACCATGGGTGGTACTTCCATCTTCTAAGGTCTTATTCAATTTATTTTTTCAGTTTTCTATAGTTTGCATTTGTATAGGTCTCTCACTTCCTTTGTTGGATTCATTCCCATTTTTAAAAAGTTATTGTGAATGAGATAGTTTTTCTGCTTTCTTTCTCAGCAGATTCATTATTGGAGTATAGGAAATTGATTTATGTATGTGGATCTTGTATCTTGCTACTTTGGTAAATTTGTTTATCAGCTCTAGAAATCTTCTGATAGAGGTTTTGGAGTCTTCTAATAAACAATGCTAGTTTAACTTCTTCCTTTCCAATTTGCATCCCTTTAATTTTCTTCCCTTGCCTGATTACCCTGGCTAGTTTCGAGAACTGTATTACATAGGACTGGTGAGAATGGACATCCTTGCTTTGTTCTTGATTTTAAAGGAAATTCTTTCAGTTTCTTTCTATTCTCTATGATGTTTGTTTGGGCTTTTTTTTTAATATATATGCAAACTGTATAATATTCAGGTAAGTTCCTTCTATCTCTAGTTTCTTCAAGTTTTTTTAATGAATAGATGCTAGGATTTTTTTTATTTGTAGATGGACACAATGCCTTTATTTTGTTTATTTATTTATATATGTGTGCTGAGGACAAAACCTAGTGCCTAACGCATGCTAGGCAAGCATTCTACTACTGAGCCATAACTACAGTCCCTGAATGCTAGATTTTATCAAAACCTTTTCTGTATCTATCAAGATGATTTTATGATCCTGTACTTAATTTTATTTATGTGGTGAATTACATTTACTGATTTGCATATGTTGAACCATCCTTGCATCCCTGGGATGAAACCCACTTGATCTTCTTGATGTGTTTTTGAATGTGATTTGCCAATATTTTACCAAGGATTTTTGCTTCTATGTTCATCAGGTATATTGGTATGCAGTTTTCTTTCCTTGATATGTCTTTGTCCTTTCATGGTATCCAGTGGTACTGGCTTTATTGAATGAATTTGGCAGTGTTCCCTCTCTTTCTATTTCATGGAGTAATTTGAGGAGAATTAGCATTAGTTCTTCTTTTTAGGCCTGGTAGAACTCAACTGAGAATACATCTAGTTCTAGGCTTTTCTTTGTTGGAAGGCTTTCAATTGCTGCCTCAATCTCATTGCTTGGTATGTGTCTGTTTCAGTTTTCTATGTCCTCATGATTCAATTTGGATAGTCATATGCGCCTATAAATTTGCCAATATCATCTAGATTTTCTAGTTTATTATAGCATGCATTTTCAAAATAGTTTCTCATGATCATCAGATTTCAGAAGTGTCTGTGGTGACACTTCTAACTTATCATCTCTCATTTTGTTAATTTGTCTTCTCTCTCTCGCCTTCTCCCTCTCCTTCTCCTTCTCCCTCTCCACCTCCCTTTTTTAGTTAGTTTGGGTAAAGGTTTATCACTCTTATTTATTTTTTCCAAGAACCAACTCTTTGTTGCATTGAGCCTTTGTATTGTTTTTTTCATTTTCAATTTCGTTCATTTTGGCTCTGATCATAATTATTTCCTGTCTTCTACTGATTTGTTCTTCTTTTTCTAGAGCCTTAAGGAGTAATATTACATTATTTATTTGTGATATTTCTGATTTGTTTGTTGTCGTTGTTGATGATGATGTGTGGCACTCAGTGCTACAAACTTTCTTCTCTGAGTTGCCTTCTGATTGTCCGAGAGATTTTGATATGTTGTATTTCTATTCTCATTTGTTTCTAGTTTTTAATTGATCCCCTGATTTGTTCTATTATCCATTCCCCATGGAAATGCATTATTTAATCTTCAGGTGTTAAAATGGTTTTTGTTTTTTAACTTGTTGATATCGTTCCATTATTATATGATAGGCTATGAGGAATTATTTCTACCTTTTTGTATTTGCTAATACTTGCTTTGTATCCTAAAACATGATCTTATTTTAGAGAAAGTTCATGTCTTGCTGAGAAGAAAGTGAATTTGGTTGTTGATGGATGAAATATTCTCTGGATGTCAGTTAAGTCTATTTGACTAATAATTTTAGTTCTGAAGAGTCCTTACTTTATCTGAATGACCTATTGAATGGTGAGAAAGGTTTGTTGAAATCACCCTGTACTATTGTTTTGGGGTATATTTCATTTTTTATGATGAATTGGACTTGTTTTATATGTGTAGGGAAATCACCATTAGTGAATTGGAGACATAAATATTTGTGTATCATTCTGTTGTTGGATGATATGCTCAACCAGTAATAAGTGACCTCCTTTGTCTCTTCTGATTAACTTTGGCTTGACCTCTTCTTTGTCTGATATAAGGATGGCTTCTCTTGCTTGCTTTAAGTCTCAATTTACATGGTCTATCTTTTTCCCTATTTTCACCTTCAGTCTGTGACTATCTTTGCCTATCAGGCAAATCTCTCCCTCTTGTAAATAATAGTTGAATCTTGTTTTTAACTCTCTTAGCCAATCTGTATCTTTTTATTGTTATTGCAGAGAGATATTTTTTATTTCCTGCCATTTTGATTTATTTGTAATGCTTAATTCAAAATTGATTCTTCTTTAATTAACTATTCTTCTGGTGAGATTCGCCCATATGCTAATATTTATTTATTTATTTGTTTAGTACTAGTGATTGAACCCAGGGGTGCTTTACCACTGAGCTACATCTCAGTCTTTAAAATTTTTTTAATATATATTTTCATCTAGGATCTTGCTAAGTTTAAGGGTCTCACTATGATGCTAATGCTAGCATAGAACTTGCAATCCTCCTGCCTCAGCCTCCTGAGGTGCTGGAATTATAGGTGCCTGCTAGCATGCTTGGCTTCTGCTATTTATTTTTCATTTCTTCTCCATGAAACACTTCATTGAGTATGTTTATCATGCTAGATTAGTTGTTCTGAATTCTTTAATTTCTCATAGAAGGTTTTTTTTTTTCACGTTCAATTCTAAAGAATAGTTTTATATAGTAGCCTTGATTGGTACCTGGGTATTTTTGTGTGTTTGTTTAAGAGCTTGGTATGTGTTATTCCAAGCCCTTCTGCCTTTTAGGGTCTGGGCTGAGAAATTAGTTGAAATCCTAATTGACTTACACATAAATGTGACCTACCATTTTTATCTAGTGGTTAATAAATCTTAGCAGGGGAAAAACTTGTTGAAAATATTTTAAACAGTTCCAGTTTAATCTGGGCATAAAATTGTAATGTTCTTGAATAGGTTGAGAATTTAGTTATTAAAGATAGCAAAATTACGTGATATAGAGACTGAATGAAACCAAGAGAAGAGAAAAATTAGGGAAAGAAAAAAAATAAAGAGTAAAGAAAAGATAGGAAACAATAGTATAAACCAAGGTTTAAAAGAAGAGATGGGTAGAGAGGATTTGAGGCAGGAGCAGGTAATGCTGTTGCCCTCTCCAGAGTGCCCAGGTCACAGGTCAGTAGGCTTGTATCTGAGCATACTTGTTGGTGACTATTGTCTGTGGGGTGGTCCTTTAAAAGCTCTTTTGTGAGGCATACTGACATTGTGTATTCATGAGGTTCCATGCTGGTGGCTTGGGATTATACTTGAAAATTGCCTTCTGTGGGTCTGTGCATCTGAATGAGAATTAAGTTAACTGCCAACTCACAGTTGTGGATCCTCCTAGAGACTCTAGAGCAGAGTGGCTCCTTTTCTGGTTGCTAAGGATTTCCTGTCAGTTGGTTCTTATTCATCAGCCCAGGAACCTGGGCCTGTGTGTTGGGAGGATGCTGTGCTGTATCTGCTGACTATTTCTGTTGGGTGTGAGGACACAGGATGCAGGACTCAGAGCTCCAAACACCCTTTTGTTTCCTCCTTCATCTTAGTACACTACTCTCATGATTTGAGTTCAAATCCATATGTAGGATTCTCATATTTACTACTTAAATATTATTTAGAGTTTAACCAAATTTTCACTTAGAGTTAAAACTTCATCTTCTGGCTTTGTTGTGAAGTATACGTCATCATTAGTACCAAATTATTTTAAAACAATTGTAAGTATAACATCTTAATGTAATAAAACATGGGTAATTTATAATTTTTTTCCTTGGACAATACTCTTTGTATCCTCTTCTCATTCCCCAGCTACCATCATGGGACATCCCTTCACCATCTCATCTGGGTCCAACACAGTCAATCATTAGTAAATTTTTATCCTTTCATATGTATTTCAGGTACCATCCCAAATATCAGGATTACATCATTAGTTAAAGCATAATATTGGTCCCTAAGGAATTGGTTTAATAGAGAAAAAAGACATGTAAATAGTAATTGGAATATACTATAGTAGGTACAATAATAGAGGAAATGCAAATCCCATAACATTTTAGATACTTAAGCCTTGTTGAACTGAATATAAAAATGCTTTGAAGAATCTTATTGCATTTGAGAAGCTAGACTTGACTTCATGAAACAATTCAAGAACACTGTAAGGGATCCCAGTGAGTACATCATATCTGAAATGTGTGTTTTAGATTGTTAAACTACATAATTTCAGATGTAGGAAGCTTTTTTAAGCAATAGTAACCAGGGTTCTTGTGCCTCTCCTATGACCTTTCCATATGTGGTTTGAAGTAATATAAATGATCAGACTACTAGAGGATTTTTCTTGTTCAGAATCATTGAAAAATACATTTTGTTAAAATGTGTTATTTTAAGATTTAAAACTGTGATCTCTGTGTCTACAGAGATTATACAAATGTCCTGGAGTTATTGGGAGTGTTGAAATTTCTGAGCATGTGCCAGCATTATGGTCAATGTTTATAAAATAATTTTAAATTACTAATTTTAATGGACTATTAAATGGTTAATGATACAACTGTGTTTCATTGATAATAAGAATTCTTGTAAGAACAGCAGAAAGCTGAAAAAATAATAATAATGAGTACATAGTATGTACCAGACACTGAATAATTTGCAGATGTTACCTATAAACTTTAAGGGAGTTTCCTTTTCCTTTTTTGCTGGTAAAGAAACTGAAGTTTAAGAGTATTAGGTGGAGCTTTTCTAAGTTCTTACAGCTAATTAGTAGTAGAGCTAGGTTTCAAACCCAAGCATCCAACTCCGAAGTATTATCTAAAGATGATGATGATGATGATGATGTTGATGATGATGATGATGATGATGTTGATGATAATGATAGCAATACAAATACATTAAGTTGTGTTTCTATTTCAGATCCAGGCTTTTTTCAAAACTACATTGCACCCTATTTGGAACAAGCCAGGCAGATCTGGCCATGGCTCCTGGGGGCAGCCGTGGTAGGGGCTGTCTTTGCTGCCATGCTGGCAGGGCTCACCTGCCTTCTGTATCGTCACAAAAGAAAGCAGCTTCCTGAGGAAAAGCAGCCGCTCCTCATGGAAAAGGAGGATTACCACAGCTTGTTGTATCAGAGCAACTTATAAAAGGCTTAGGCAGTGGAGTGGGACTGACGGGTCTGATCTCACTCTAACTCAGTTCCACACAGGGTCCCTGGGATACAGAAAGTCCTGGCATTTGGAGTTGTAATCTAACATAAGGTGTGTCCCCCACACTCAGGAAGAACAGAACTGTGCTTGTCTTGCTGTTTTCACTGAACCTTTTTTATAGTTTTCCCCCCAAGTCTGTATCTTCAAGGAAAGAAAATTTTGTTCCTTGTACCTAAATAAAACTACTGTTATAAAAAAAATTGCAATAATTTTGACTTTTGCCTCCTGATTATTTAAAAATGTGCTTCTTTTTGTCTTCTTTCTTTGAATTTAATAAAATTGTAACAAATTTGCACTAATTGACTCCTTTGAACTTGAGAAATAAATATATTTTTACTTCCCGCAGGAAGCATGGAATTTCCCCATACTGTACATTTCTGCTCCAAAATATGTGTAGACTTCAAACAGAAAAAAACCTTCAGCTCTTTCCTGTCACAGCCTGACTGTACTTTTGAAGGTCACTGAAAACAAAGGCCCAGCCTCAGAACAAATCTGGCTAAGTGCCTGCCTCTATTAAAAGTCTTGCCATTGATAATAATAAGCATATTAATAGCTATTTTGTCTTCTAAAAATAATTTTATTTTATTAGAGAAAGTTGAAAATGCTGCAAAACATTTGAAGATTCAGAATAGTTATCTGACTTTCAGAGCTGCACATCTAGCAAAAAAAACCCCAAAACCAAAAAACAAACAAACAAACAAAAAACTTCATTTCCATTTTTCTTGGCTATTAACATTTTAATTCATGATGTCCAAAAACAAACAAACAAAAAATTTCATTTCCATTTTTCTTGGCTATTAACATTTTAATTTATGATGTCCAAAAAAATCCCAGGACTTGAGTTTTGATCCCTGTGGAATTTCTAAAAATATCTCAATTAATATTACATTTGTATAATAGTTATATGAATCTTTAAAAATAGCATAAATGGGTGGTAGTTATAGGGGTCTCACTCTGGCTCATTACAAGGAAAAACTACCTAATACTCATGGTTTTCCAAAGCCAAAATGGACATCCTTGGAGAAAAAAATAAGTAGCTGCCACTGGAAATCTTCACGTGTAGGGTTGGGAGGCTAATTTGACTTGGAGTCTATGGAGAACTATTAAGCAAGCCTAGAGTAATACTAATTTAAATTGGCTCAGGGCTTTTAATAGTCTTTTCAGTACTCAAAAGCAAGGTCAAACTGTTCTATTGAAAGTCCCTGCTCCTCTGCCACAGCATTTCAGGGTTTCCCCAGAGTCTTCCCCACTCTCCCTAACAAACTCATGTCATTTTCCCTGTTCTGGTGCCCTGTGTCTCTTCAGTGCTTTGGGGCCACTTTTGTGCTTGTTTGTCCAGAATTTTCAAATGTATACTTCAGTATGACTACTTGCCTTACATGTCCAACTTCACCTCTGATCATCTCTTCCTCTATGTAAACCTTGATGCCATATTTTAAAGAGAATTATCTAATCCAGGCTCCCAGAAACATTACTGCGCCTGGCACCTGAACCTCTACATCTCTGAAAGGGTCTAATCTTAATGGCTTTTGTGGTAATTCTCACCCACAGTGTCAGTATTCATGCAAGGTGTGATTCATACAAGTATATTTCATACTAGGTCTGAAGCATAGCCTTTTGAGAGTTTATGAATACATTTGAAAATGAAGTGGCCAGAACATCAAAACTCTTGGAAATATCTTTATCTAGATAAGACTGACCTAAAGTTAAGATCATATAATTTTTATTTACTTATTTTTTTTGGTACCGGGGATTGAACTCAGGGCACTCGACCACTGAGCCACATCCTCAGCCCTATTTTGTGTTTTATGTAGAGACAGAGTCTCACTGAGTTGCTTAGCGCCTCACCGTTGCCGAGGCTGGCTTTGAACTCGCGATTCTCCTGTCTCAGCCTCCTTAAGTGCTGGGATTACAGGCTTGCGCCACTGCACCCAGCTTAATTTTTAAATTATTACACTTCATCACTGCTAGTTTAAATTACAATATCTATCATACTAGTATGCATATTGGTGAAGTGATTTTGGCTATTTTTAAAAGCTAAAATAAATAAAAATTTACAATTATTTTGGAAGTTATCTCATTGATGATCATAAAATACTAATTGTTATAGAATTCATTAGTAGAACCATAATCATCCTCTACCTCCTGTTCATTGCCACATTCTGATACTAGTACAGAGAAATCAGGCAAGGAATGGGCAGCAGCACACTCACTGAAGCAAAGGAGGTCTGAGGGAGGAGAGGTCTAATGTTAGGCACTGTATTATCAGCTCAGTGCTGAGAAAGATTTAAAAGATAGCCTTAGAAATGGCATCTTAAGATGGAGTCAATTTAGTTGGGAATTAGAACTATTAAATCAAAGAGAAAATAGGAATGTGAAAAGTAAGTTGTATGGTGGTCTGCAGATATTTCTGAGGAAGGGTAATTGACTAAGGATACTTTCAGTCTCGGCATACATGTATGTGGTAAGTCTGGCTCAGTGGAGGCCACGGTCATTTGGTCACTGCAAAACAGCTTTGTTTGAGTTTCTTATCTAAGTTTTAAAGGTCAAATTTTAGTCCAGGATGACATTTTAAAAATGATTTCTGCAAAGCATTTTAAATAAAATTATACTCAAGAAATTTTCATTGTTACTGACAGGAATCTATACAATTTTTTTTTCTTTATCACAAGGCAATTCCCTCCATTGCCACTGCACCTCAATGTAGAATATTATTTTGTATCTCTAGAGGTTCAAGGAATCTATTTGTGAAACACCAACATCTGTGATAAAACCACTACCACTTATATTCCATAGTTTTTTCAATAAGGTACCAAAATTACCTGGCTGATATTTCAAGGTATGTGACAGTTTCATTAAATTCTAATCAGCATTATAGTCTATGGTTTGGTTTTTTAGTGTGGCTTTTATAAATTGCTTCATTTTCTGCACTGATATTTTTCTATTGCCACATTATAAGTCACATTTTGTTACAGAAAGAGAAATAAGCAGCTGCCACTCTTTTTTCCCTCTTCCCAGGGTTTTGTTTAAAAAGCATATTTTTAGCATCCAACCTTTCAAACAAGTCAAATATATAATTCTCCATTGGAGAAATAAATGTGATGGGTACAAATCATTTCAACCAGTGTCTCCAGCAGGCTGACAACTGGCATTGATGGTGGAAGTTTTTAAATAGCCTTTCCCTTGTTTGTATGAGCTTTCATTTATGGCAACAGTTTTGTCACCATAAAAGGGCCTCACTGGGGCCACCTATTGTGAGCCTGTGCTATTTTGGAGGGCATGTCAGTAGAACAAAGTTCCACTCCCACTCTGATTAGACTCCTTCTGAAAGCAGCTGAAATGCAAATATAAAAAGGGATATTTTTTATAAGTTTTGTATTGCTTATTTTCAAAAGCATTTACCAGTTTGTACAATGTAATGAAAATAAAAAATTGGCTATGAAAACCACTGAGACCCTAATGGCTTTCAAATTGTTCAGCTATTTAAAACGATTTGGAAACAATTTAAGTATTTTTCTTTTAAAAAATCCTTATTAAAACTCCAAATTGTTCATATTTATCTTATAATTTTTTATGAATTCTTGGTAGCAATGTAAGAAGTTGTTCTTAGGGACTTCATGTTCACCTACCAGTTATTATATTTATCATAATCATAACCATAACTCACATGCTTAAAAATAAATAACAAAGATGTTACTATTCATTAAGTAGTTATATTCTAAGTGTGTCTTTCATATAGAAAGAACTTTGCTCACATTTATAAATTTGTTCATTATTTTATGTACTTTAACTGGGATTTGAGTTCAGTTCTTTTGAGATGATTTTTAATTATAAATGTAATTATTGAATTTTATTCAATTATGTAGAAATATTATAACCCACCAATTCCTTCCTACTGAATACTCAGGGTTTCTCCAGTTGTTGTTATTATGTTTAGTGCTATAATTTATACCTTAGTGAATATAGCACCAGAGGTCTCTTAGTTTCCAGGAGTAAGTTCTCTGACCAGAGACCAAAATATAAGAAATGCTATAGTTATTTTGAAAGGGTTGAACACATTTAAAAATAAAAGAGGATTCTAAAAATAAAAACTCATGAAGAATGATGAAATAAATGAAAGGGGGGAGAACATAGGAGAAGGAAGGAAACCCATAATCCTCTTTAAGAAGAACTGTAACCTGTAAGTGCCACCTGACTTACTGTTTCCTTCATGAACTCATCTTCTTAAAATAATAATGTCTATTTAGTGACCCTTTTCTTTTACTGAAATTTGAAGAAAATTCAGACCAAAGGCATCCTAGATAGATAAGAAACAATATGCATGTGATTCAGTACTTGTTATGGTTTGAAAATGAGGAATTCCCCAAAAGCTTGTATGTGAGATAATGAAAGGTTTAGAGGAGAAATGAATAGGTGAGTTGTAACCTAATCAGTGGATTAATCCACTTGAATGGGTTAGCTGGGTGGTAGCTGTAGGCAGGTAGTGTGTGACTAGAGGAAGTAGGTCACTAGGGATGTGCTTTTATGGGTTTATGTTTTGCCCTAGTGAGTGAAGCCCCCACTCTGCTTCCTGGTTGTCATGAACCAAGCATTGCTCCTCTGTCATGTCCTTATGACCTTGATGTTCTGTCTCACCTCAGGCCCAGGACCTATGGAGTCAGCCTACTATTCAGTCAGACTGAACCTCTGAAACCATGACCCAAAATCCTCCTCTAAGTTGTTCTTGTTGGATCTTTTTGTCATAATGATTAAAAGCTCACTAACACAGTACCCCAAATTTATGTTCAGAAATTTATACCTCTTGGCTAGTGAGAATGGTATGAGTGCTTCAAGCCATCAGAATCACACAGGAATAAAAGCAACAAAGCTAGCCATTCCCAGCTGGGAGTATAAGAACAAAGAATCACAATATCTATGAATCAAAGCAGAATCAGGATCAGCAATTTGGAGAAACCAGAAACCATGTAACAGAAGTGAAAGGCAGGATAGCACCGAATATCAAGCCCGAAAGCAATTTGAATATTATCCTGCTTTTTGCACAAATACTATAAACTATGTGGGATTTGGGCCATCTTCTTCAAACCATGTCATTATAAAGCACTCTTTCAAGAGTAATCAAAAAGAATCAGCCAGATGCGGTGGTGCAAGCCTGTAATCCCAGCACTTAGGGAGGCTGAGACAGGAGAATTGCAAATTCAAAACCAGCCTCAGCAACCGAGAGGCGCTAAGCAACTCAGTGAGACCCTGTCTCTACATAAAACACAAAATAGGGCTGAGGATGTGGCTCAGTGGTCGAGTGCCCCTGAGTTCAATCTCCAGTACCAAAAAAAAAAAAGAGTAATCATAAAGAATCAATGTGTTTGTGCACAGGTGTATGTGTGTCTGGAGGGAGAAATAGAAATGACAGAAAATATAAGGATGAAATATCTCTTTCTCTGATATCAAATAGCACTTTATTAGTGACTGTACTTGTTTACCATTTTTGCTGCAGCACACATTACCATGAAAACAGTGACTTGAAAAAAATACAAATTTATTATCTTATACTTCTGGAGACCAGAAATCATACATAGTGCTCACTGGCTACTATCAAGGGAACAATAGGGCTGTGTTCCCTATGGAAGCCCTGAGGAAGTTTTCATTTCCTCTTTTGGTCATACCATTCTGGTCTTTCTTCT
>PVHX01027119.1:0-20145 GCA_004024805.1 Geosciurus inauris | reverse complement strand
CTCCCAGGGACAGACGGACTGCCTGGGAATGAGACTTTTGAGCAGTTTTCACAAGGCTTGTGAGATCATGAGGGGCATATTCCTCATCTGTTTCTGGTATTTTCTTGAACTAAATCGTGTGTGTGTGTTCTCCTCCCATTGAAGTAAAGTACACATCACAATGTTTACCATCTTAACGATTTTTAAGTGCACAGTTCAGCGGTATTAAGTACATTCACGCTGTCGTGCAACCAATTTCCAGGACTGTTTCCATTTTGCAGAACTAAAACTCTGAACCTGCCTATCAGCTCCCCACTGCCCCTCCCCATGGTCCCTGGATGTCACCATTCCACCTTCTGTCTCTATGGGTTTGATTTATTTACACACCTCGTACAAGTGGAATCACACAGTTGTGGTCCTTCTTTGTCTAGCTTATTTCATTTAGCATATTGTAGCAGGTGTTGAAGTTGCCTTCCTCTTTTGGGCTGAATTACATTCTCTTATATGTGCATACTAATTTGCTAAACCATTCATCTGTTGATGGACACTTCGTTATTTCACCTCATAGCTGTTATAAATTATGCTGCTATAAATGTCAAAGCATTCAAAGCATTTTAGCAGCAGGGCATGGTGGTGCACACCTGTAATCCCAGCTATTCAAGAAACTGAGGCAGGAAGCCTCACAAGTTCAAGGCCAACTTGGGCAACATAGTGAGACCCTGTTGCAAAATAAAAAGATCTGAGGAGGGCTGGGGCTGTAGCTCAGTGGTAGAGCGCTTGCCTAGCATGCTTGAGGCCCTGGGTTCAATCCTCAGCACCACATATAAATAACAAATGAATAAAATAAAGATCCATCGACAACTAAAAAATATTTAAAAAAAAAAAAGATCTGAGGATGTAGCTCAGTGTTAGAGACCCTAGATTCAATCCCCAGCACTGAGAAAAATATAGGAGCATATGTCAAAATATCTCCAAGACCTTGTTTTTATTTCTTTTGACTATATACTCAGAAGTGAGATTGCTGGGTTTTCTAGTATATTTTTTAACACATCAAGACAATGAGCCTTAAGTCAGAAAATCTGAATTTACCCAGCTCCACCCTCCTCCTTGGTTTGCCCTGGAAACCACCTAACATCTCCATTCTGCATTTGAGTCTTGTCCTGGCCAGTGGATTTGTCCTCAGAGGACATCCATGACCGCCAGAGAGCTGAGTCCTCAAGCCAACAGCCGCTTCTCCCTTCCTTCTTCTCTGTCACATTCCAGTTGTCTCGTGTCTCAGATGTCACAGAGTTACATCACTCTTCTCTCCTGCTCACATAAATCAACATTATAAGTTAAGGAAATAAAAAAGCAAGTGAAAAGAGGGCATAGCTCTGAGTTACATCAGCAAGACCTCACGGTTAACTTCTTGCTGAGGCTGCCTTTAAGCAAGCTTTCTGTGTGACACTCTGTGGACACTTTGCATATGTCCATTTCTTTAGTCCTGATATCCCTTTGTGCGAGAACTGGTGAAAGTTTTCCATTCTGTGGATTAAAAGCTGAAGCACAAACAAATGAAGGAATCTGGCCCGTGTCCCACAGCCAGAAAGAGGCACAACAGTGACTCAGAGACCCAGCTGAAAAGTAAGGACAACACACCGGGCACGGTCGTGCAGACCTTTAACTGCAGCTACTTGGGAGGCAGAGGCAAGAGGATTGGAAGTTCTAGGCAACTTAGTGAGGCCCTGTCTCAAAAAGTAGACTGGGTTTTCATCCACAGTACTGCAAAGTTTAAAAAAAAAAAATTATCAAAGAATGACAGAATCCTGCCACATAAGGGATATCATTGATGCTTAGTACAAATTTGTGGACTGAAGGATTCCAGGAATGAATTGGGATGGTTAGTGCAGAAAAGGTTTGTCATGTGGAAAGGCTATTCGATGACTGAGGGACTAATATTCAGAGGTGGTCACGATCAACAGGGAGAGGAGATTTGGGGTCAGCATAAAGAAAAATATGGTAATCGGAAGCTGGGAGTTCTCTGATACCAGAGATGCCGAGCAAAAAGCACATGCAGCAGGGCAGCAGGCCTGGCAGAGGGGCCAAAGCCACTTCAGTGTGTGTGGCAGAGGTGATACTGTCACAAACCACCGTCAAGACACCCACTTCCACATCCCTCCACGAGTGCCTCGGACCTTTGCCATCTGATTGGAATAGCCCCACCCAGAGTGGCCAAGGCAGTTTTTCAATGAGTGGTTTCACAAGGTGTAGTTCTCTTCAAGGAGAAAAATCCAGCAAAAAGAAGATGGGTAACAGAGGAAAAGTTTCTGAGCTGGCTGTCTCAGGCATGCACTAACCCTAAGAGAAGCCCTTTTCCTTTCCACTGATATTTTAATTTTTTTCTACATTTCCATTTGTTATTACACGTTGACAAATTGTAGTTGTATATATTTATAGTGTACAAAGTGATGCTGTAATTCCTAAATACAAGGTGAATTCAAGCTAAGTAACCAGTCCATCACCTCAAATATTTAAACTTTTTGTGGGAAGAACATCTAAGATTTATTCTTAGTGCTATTGAAATGCCCAGTACCCAGTTATTGGCTACAATCGCCACACTGCAGCAGATCTCAAAAAACAAAATGCAGCTTCTCCCTGCTCTCTGGGGCTCTGCACGATTGTTGCCTCTGGATTCCCGTTCCTTGTGGGATCATGCTGTAGAATGTCTCCTCTGCTGGGGCAGAGGTTTAATACCAAGGTCTAAAGCCCTGTATCCCATAGGTGACCTCAAGGCCAGGGCTCCTGGCCCCACTGCCAGCCCCTCTCCTTTGCCTTATAACAGAGATGCTGGATTCGAGCAGCAAGGATGTCAGTGGCTCAGCCTTGGCCCTACGGTAGCAATTGGAGCTCCTGCCCCCTTTGCTGTCTCCCTGTCCCCTTGTCTGTAGCCATGTAGAAATCTGAATTCAATGGTGCCATCAGTAATGGACCTCAAAATTTTTTCCCTTGATTTCTTGCATTATTCAGTCCTGGTTAAGCTATGGATTAAATTATGGTTTCCTGGAACCTCCCCAACCCTTTTGTTTTCCCATCCCACAATTAAACCTTTGATTCTGAGCAACGAGGTAGGTGGGGGTAGCTCTACAGAAAAAAGAAGTTATAAAGGTTTTTGGATAAATCTCCCTCCTACCTTTGCTTTTGGGTACAAACTGGATTCCCGTGTGCCTTTTGCCATCTTGCTGGAGTTTATTTCCCAAATAATGTGGAATCGTCCCTCAGTATTCATGGGAATTAGTTCCAGGACACTTAAGAATATCAAAATCTGCAGATGCTCAAGTCCCTAAATAAAATGGCATAGTATTTGCATGTAACCTATGCACATCCTCCTATATACTTTAAATACTCTCTGGATTACTTAAATATCTAATATATGTAAACAATATGTTAAGAATAGTTATACTGGCCTGTAATCCCAGCAGACTCAGGAGGCTGAGGCAGGAGGATCACAAGTTTGAGGCCAGCCTTAGCAACTTAGCAAGATGCTGTCTCAAAAGTAAAAAATAAAAAGGGTTGAGGATATAGCAGTGGTAGAGTGCCCCAAGTCCAATCCCCAGTATCAAAAAAAAAAAAAAAAAAGTTGCCATACTGTATTGCCTAGGGCATAATGACAAAGGGCAAGTCTGTACGTGTCCGGTATGCATATAAGTTTTTTTCCCACATATTTTCAATCTCAGTTGAACTGCCAATGCAAAGCCTGCAGATCAGGAGAAACACCTGTGTTCAGTACAAGATTATTGGCATCCTATCTCCTGCTCCATGCCCAGCTCAGTCTTGTGTTACAGGAGAAAGAAACCTGAGATCATTTGAGGGAATGTGAAATAGCACTGGAGCTTGGGCCTGATGGCTTTTGTATGCAAAGTAGAAATTGTCTCCAAGCCCTAATGGAAAGAAGGACAGCTAGAGAGAAGCACCTAGCACCCAGGGATGCTGGGGGCCAGATGGTAGTGTGCCAGGCTTTCTGACGACAAACCCACATTTAAAGCAAAAAACAGTCTGCCCTTGTGATTTGGGAGTCCTTCATAGAAACTGAGTTAAGCAGTTGCTGTTACTTGGAGAACTATTCTGCATCATTTTTACCTGAGTAGCTTCTAATTCAAGAATAGGCAACTCGGGCTGGGATTGTAGCTCAGTGGTAGAGCACTTGCCTTGCATGGGTGAGGCCCTGGGTTCGATCCTTAGCACCACATACAAAGCAATAAAATAAAAACATTGTGTCCATCTACAACTAAAAAAATATATATTTAAAAAAAAGAAACTGAACTTAAAAAAAAAAAAGAATAGGCAACTCCTGATTATATAGTTCCTGAGGCAGCAGCTAAAGAATTCAGAATAAAAATTCAAAAATACAAAATGAGATGCAGTGGACTAGTTGCCCAAAAGAAGACTATCATGTGAAAATTAATGTGCCTAACTTGGGAACACAGTAGATCCTTTCCTTGCAGCCTTTCAGGAGATCACAGTCCCCTTCAAGAAACTGATAAAAGTCCTCCCCAAAAACCAACATCTCTCTGACTTTTCCAGTTTAACTTCTGATAGTTGCATCTTTCTTGTTGACTAATAACAATGTCTCTGTATCTGCAAACATACAGGGACATTTCACAAGAGAGAGAAAAATTAATCTGCATTTACATTTCATCAGCTGAGAAATCCCTCTTCTAGACATTCTTGCTGGCATACCTTACCAAATCCTATCTGGGATGTGGGCTCAGCTCTGCATTGTAGATAGGAAGGTAGGGCTGGGGGTATAGCTCTGGTAGAGCACTTGCCAGCATGCATAAGATCCTGGGCTCCTTTGTACTGAAAAAAAAAAAGAAAGAAAGATGAGAAGATGATGGACTTGCGCCATAACCAATGGACACCCAGTGCAGGGAGCACTGCATTATAAGGAGAAAACTAAAGCCCTGGGGTCACAATTCCAATCTTGTCCAGGCCTTCTACTATGGATATAATCCTAGGCAAACTGACTAATCTCTGAGCTTCAGCTTCCTCCACTATACAGCAGCATCTGACATTGACATCACCTTCACCCAGTTGCTGCAAGGACCAAACAAAATGTCTCAGGGTGCTGGGCATGGTTGTGCATGCATGTAATCCAAGCAGCTTGGGAGGCTGAGGCAGGAGGATCAAAAGTTCAAAGCCAACCTCAGCAATTTAGCAAAACTATGAGCAACTTAGTGAGACCCTGTCTCAAAATTTTTTGCATTAAACTAAATGAATGAATGAATAGATAGATAGATAGATAGATAGATAGATAGATAGATAGATAGATAGATAGATAAAATATCTCAGGGTAAAATGCTACCATGTAAGAGCTACCAATCCATGTTAACTCTCTTTCCCGTCATGTTTGCCTCTCACAGAGAGCAAGCCTCCTGAATTGACCTTCAAGTATTTCCTTGCAGCCGGGCGTGGTGGTACACATCTGTAATCCCAGAGACTCAAGTAGCTGAGGCAGGAGAATTGCAAGTTCAAGGCCAGCTTCAGCAATTTAGCGAGACCCTGTCTCAAAAGAAAACTTAGAAAGACTGGTGATTAAAATCCTCAGTCCAAAAAAAAAAGTAACTCTATCAAACTCTAGGCATGTTTTTTTTTTTTTTTAACTGGGTTAAAACTAGGCATTTGAAGCCTAGGATATCCCTTAGAGTTTATAGAAGAAAGCAGAGTTTCTTTCCCCCCACACCCCAGTACTGGGGGTTAAACCCAGGGATGCTCTACCACTGAGCTACATCCCCAGCTCTATTTTTTCTTTTGAGACAGGGCCTTGCTAAGTTGCCAAGGCTGGCCTTGAAATTGGGATCCTCCTTCTCAGCCTCCCAAGTCACTGGGATGTGCCACTGTGCTCAGCAAAAACCAGAGTTTCTAATGCCCCGTGATACAAAAGCATCACCAAATTAAACGAAGACATACTGCATTTTTGCTTCTAGATAAGAATTGAAAGCCATTTGTGATATGATAAAAAGAGTCATTTTTTGCAAAGTAGGAGATTTGGCACTGAAAACTTGACTTGAAATTTGGAGTCTGAATGTTGTTTGTTAAACTGGGAGCTGAGGTTGAAAGTCATCTCCATATCCTTCCTCTAACCTTGACTGCAAGAAAAGATCATGTTTGTTTTGTTAAAAGGTCTTTCCTGTCACTTGCTTGTATGGAGCCATCCTCTTGATCACAGTGGGGGCTGGATGAAGGGACACCCAGAAGGCAGCCAGCCTCCTGGATCTGAACCTGACACCCTCCCTCCCCCTCCATTAGGGGTGGTTTCTCCCCTGCTGGTCTTTTTAAAGGCAGGGTATGTTTTGTTTTGATTGACTTTTGAGAAATGACTTCATATTCCTTTAAAGATTCAAACTTGAACAGTTGTTGACGTTTTATAAGTTTCCTTTTAATTAGACTTTAAGGCATTTGCAACCAGAGCCTCAAATTTTAAATAAATAAATGTATGTATGTTTATATCTATGTATATACAGTGGGATTTTTCATTGCGGTAAAAATGTTCATAACATAAAATTTCCCACTTCAAATTTGTGTGTGTGTGTGTGGTACTGGAGGTGGAGCCCAGGGCCTCACACATGGTAGGCAAGAATTCGACCACTAAGCCACGTCCCCAACTTCATCTTAACCACTTTTAAGTGTACAGTTCTGTGGCATTAAGTACATTCCCGTTGTTGAATTCATAGAATTTTAAAAGTTAATGTGTTTTTTTTTTTCAATCTCTGTGTGTCTCATATTTCATAGTAATTTTTAAAAGCTCTCTACGGGCCAAGGACACAGGCCCCTTCTTTGTCTCATCCCTGTCCCTACACGATTGTCTCCTGCTCTGTCCTCCCCACCACCCACTTACTTGTGGTTGGCCTGTGGCTGCCAGCCTCTCTCTAGCTCTTTCCTCTCTGTGCACAGGACTATTTAGGATGTTCTGTGGAAAGCTCCCCCTCACACTGTCCAGTCAAATAAGCATCTCATTCATAGAGCTCCCTTCCCTCCACCCTATCCTATCCTGCTTTCTTAGTTAGGACTGAGCTGCCTTTAAAGACCTTGGGTCATCCAGCCTCAACTGCTGTGGCCCCTCATAAGCCTCCTTCCAGGATTTACTCCAAACCCCACATCACCTCCTGCTAGACCAGACCTTCTGCAGGCACTGCTCAGATGCGTTTCAGTACTGCGTTCTTAACCAACACTGGCCTCTGAGTTCTCTCATCCCACACAGCCCACCAGGTGCCTCATTCATCTGTGTTAGATGGAGAGTCCCAAGAGAACCGAGCCTCCCCGAGAACCAGCCAACTTGCAGAGCGTTCCGCTCACCGTGTGGTTCCCGCAGAGCCTGCCCCAGCTTTGCTTCCCGTATGCACCTGATGAGATCCTTGTACACATCACAGAGAGCCTTATAATTTCATTTAAATGCACCCTTCTGCCATGAAGAATGGGAATGTCAGGGGATGGAAGTTTCTAGAAATACATTATTTCCTCTAAAATTTTGACAGAATCTAAAATGAGCTATCAGAGTCGTACCACAAGATAGACAGCTGTCTTTACCCCCTCGCACCCCATCCATCTGCAGACTTTCTGACTTAAAATTACGAGAGACCATTGTAGTCTCATGGTGAGACTATCCATTATCTCAAAAAAAGCAAGCTCGTGAACAACATTACTAAGTATTATCATAGGTATAAACAGTAAAGGTAGCACACATGATAAACCACTTGGACCTTAGGAAACTCATCTTGAGTTGGTTCAGTGTGCTCCTGTATAACACACGGATGTTCCTAAGTTGGATTTGAAAGAGAGGAAGGAGCAGGTCCATCGATTGGCACATGAGGGTCATAATGCAGGCTCTGCCACTATTAGCCCTTTCCCCTCATCTGGGTGGGATCTTCAAAATCACATGTGCCCATCTGTTCCTTTGTTTTGACATGTAATGTTCTGTTGAGTAATCCAATATCACCATGGAAATTCTTCATTGGCATTCTTTCTCAGGAACAAATGCAGATTTTCTAACTAGGAGCTCATTTCTTAGACCTAGTTGTCTCCATCACACACGGCAGTTGTCTTAGAGAAGGAGATTCCTCCCAGCGTCCCCACACATAACCTGCTGCTCAGGCCAGCGATCCCACAGGGACAGATGCTCAGGGAGCATGCTCCGGGAAGTCAGCACGTACGCATTTGGTAGCTCAGGTGTGTTGGTTTCCAGCCAAGGGTATGCTTTGTGTCAGGGATACAGGGGCCTGTTGTTCTCAGGAACAAGGACCGAGCTGCTCCCTGGACACCAGGTGGTATGTTTGTAATGCAACCCCTTGCACCTGTGGGATATGGTCAGTGTAAATTAACATTGACAGTTTAGAATTGTACTTTTATTTGAATTACAGGAAAGGCTATATGCCGAACTTGTAGGTCATTGAAAACATATGCTTCATTTTAAAATATAAACTAAAAACTGAGATAATTAATGTGTACCTGGAGTTTTCTGTTCAACTTACATATTTGTTGATTGATTCTTTTTTTTTTTTTGGTACTGGGGATTGAACTCAGGGGCACTTGACCACTGAGCCACATCCCCGGCCCTATTTTATGTTTTATGTAGAGACAGGGTCTCACTGAGTTGCTTAGCACCTCGCCATTGCTGAGGCTGGCTTTGAACTCGCGATTCTCCTGTCTCAGCCTCCCTAAGTGCTGGGATTACAAGCGTGAGCCACCGCGCCCGGCTTGATTGATTCTCTTTAAATGTTTTATGGGCATCGTAACAAATTATCCCAGTATCACAGCATGGGAACTTTTTTTTGAGGGAGAGTGGTCACCAGGGATTGAACTCAGGGGCACTCGGCCACTGAGACACATCCCCAGCCCTATTTTGTGTTTTATGTAGAGACAGGGTCTCACTGAGTTGCTTAGTGCCTCGCCATTGCTGAGGCTGGCTTTGAATTCACGATCCTCCTGTCTCAGCCTCCCGAGCCACTGGAATTACAGATATGCTCCACCACCCAGCTGCATGGGAACTTTTCACAGTACTTAAATTCAACTCTGTGGCCTTGAGGAGGGCAGGGGACAAAAGAACAACGTATTCTTTTACTCAGCATAGATAGTCCTGATGCAGCCAAGAACTTCATTCGGTACAGGCTGAAGAAATGGCAGTGTTCTTGGGCAGCAGCGTGGCCTTGTTAAGGGATGGTCAGGTAAGGAGAGCAGGATTACACGGCCTTTTCCTGGGTCTTCTAAAAGATATCCAGTGCTGCAGACTTTAGCATCAACCTCCAGGTGAACTGAGACATCACTTACACTATAAAGCCTTTGTACCTCTATTTCTAGCAGCTTTTTTTTCTTTTCCCAGTACTGATGATTGAACCCAGGGCACATACTAGGCAAGTGCTCTACTGCTCTACCACTGAGCCATGTCTCCATCCCTTGGCAGCTTCATTTTTAAACTCTGGTTCTATTACACATTTGTTTTTTGGTCCATATTTTTATCACCAAAAAATAATTTTAAATAACTGTTATCTGGATTTTGTAGATCAGTTTTATTCCAATAAATCAGATCTTTATTTGATATAAAAATTTCAGTGGGGCCAGGTGCAATGGTGCACACCTGTAATCCCAGCCACTCAGGAGGCTGAGGCAGGAGGATCTCGAGTTCAGTCAGCCTCAGCAACTTAGCAAGGCCCTAAGCAACTCAGCAAGACCCTGTCTCAAAATAAAATATATAAAAGGGCTGGGAATGTGGCTCAGTGGTTAAGCACCCCTGAGTTCAATCCCTGGTGCCAAAAAGGGAAGGGAAAAAAAAAAACTTTAGTGAGCATTTCCCGAACCTTTTCAAGCAGAATTGCTTTTTTAAAAATTTTTTTTATTCTAATTAGTTATATATAACAATAGAATGCATTTTGACACATCATACATAAGTGGAATATAACTTTTCATTCTTCTGTGTCTCTACATGATGTAGAATCACACCAGTCATGTAATCATATATGCACATAGGGTCATAATGTCCAAGTCATTCTACTATCCTGCCTACCCCCATCTCCTCTCCCCTCCCTTCACTCCCCTCTGTCTAATCCAAGTAACTCTGTTCTTCCCTAGCTGTCCCCCTTATTGTGAATTAGCATCCACATAATCAAAGAAATCACTTGGCCTTTGGTTCTTTTGAGATTGGCTTATTTTGCTTAGCATGATAGTCTCCAGCTCCATCCATTTACCAGCAAATGCCATAATTTCAAAAAGCAGAATATACTTTCTTTCAGTAACTCAGCTTCTATGAGCCTGGATCACCATACACCATGAGTATAATAAAACAAAGGCCATCCTATTCTCCAACTTGAACTTCGAGTATCACTGAGCTAATGTTTCTGATGTGCCTACTGTGTGCAAAAGACTCATGGTTATTTTCCAGGGCTGCACTGACGAGACCACGTGTGGCTATTTAAATTGAATAAAATCAAGAATTCAGTTCCTTGGTTGCACTGCCTTAATAGCAAATGCTTTAATAGCAACACGAGGCAAGTGGCCACTGGACCAAGGACATTTTCATTATGGCACAACGTTCCATTGGACAGCTCTGTTCTAGAGTATTTTGGTTTCCATGAAACATAAATATTTCAGAGATTTGGGAGGGAATTGATGTACAAAGTTTGCTGTGATATTCTTGATGAATATGAAAATTGAACATCGTTTTAGTTCAGAGACACTCGTAGACACAGGGATGGTACTGTACACATTAAAGCCACCAGAAACCACTTTCCATTGTTTATTACCATGTTTTTCCGTTGTGTATTATATAAATAGGATAGTTGCTGTCTTCAGCATAGGGTTTTGTTTGCTTTCATTTGCACCTGGGCCCAGCCTTTCTCTTCCCTTCTTTGCTTGTGGAGATCTTTCCAGTCCTTCCCTCGAGGCCCTTTTCAAGTTCCTTTGATGTCTGGCCAGCCTTTGCTGATTTCCATGGTTCCCCTGCAGTCTGGGACCTCCCGACTGCGGTAGTGATGTTTATGCAGGACCTCGACCTCACTCTCCATTCTGTCACGCTAGTTTATTACCTTCCATTGTTCTCACTCCATCACAAGCTCTTCATATACAAAGTCCCCGAGGCTCCCTCCGACACTGTGAAAATGCTTGCCAGAGAGGGTTATTTGTTGGTTCAGCACACACTTGTGGGAGGCCTACTGTGTGCAGGTCACTGTGCTAGACACCAGGTATATCAGGTTGAAAGATGTGAATAAATAGATTTAGTCAGCATTAACAGAGCCAGGAGAAAGCTAGCAATGATGAATGCATAAGCATTCATAATTTATTTTTCCATATAATTTGTTTTATACAAGGTATCATTTGCCACAGAGCTGTTTAAGTGAATTTAGATCATTGGACTGAGTTTGGCTGTTTTTTTTTTTTTTTCCCCCAAAGATTATGCTCCTCTCCAAAATCAAGCAGAGAGTCAATAGGAAGTCCTTTCCTGCTGATTCAATATAAATAGATTACATGCAGTGGAAGTACCTTATCAAGGCAGTTTTTCGTTTTTACAGTAAACCCAAATGATAAGTTAACTGATATTTTTATTTACTTACTTGTACACATGAGTGAAAAAGAAACACCATCATACGAATCCCTGGAGAGCCTTGGATGTGGGCTTCCTCTTTTGTGAGTTGAAGCACTTTATTTATTCAACATATGGCCTCACGACCCAAGCTCAGGGTACAAATGGCACATTCTCTCAGGTGATGGTACTGTACACATTAAAGCCACCAGAAACCACTTTCATCTTCTCTAGGGCTGGTGAAGCTGAGATTGGAGTGGCGGAAGTGTCAGTGCCAGGGGCTAGATACCAGTGCCTGCTGGAAACAGCATGGCAGGGCAGCGAGGGCCAGGAGTCATGGGTTCGCTGCCCCGGCTGGCCTCTTCCTGTTGTTCCAGTCCCATCTTATTTACTACTCTGTTGGTTTCAGTTTTCCTGAAGGGACTAAAACCACAACTGCATAAAGCCAGACTGGCACCTCCTCAAAACACTTTCTAGTAAACATTAGAAAGGAAGTAACTTCATTGTTGACCAAAGATGCATATTTCCTTATGTCTGAAAGGGTTGCAGGCTGAGGCTCAAAGGGATACTCATAAACCCATGTTTGCAGCAGCATCATTCACAGTAACCAAAAGGTAGAAATAGCCCAGGTATCTGTTGATGGTGAATGTGGCAGAGCAGGGTCACCCTCAGGGAAGGAAGCCCTGACCTGCTGCTGACGGTAGCATGTGGTTGCCAGAGCCTGTGGTGGGGGTGCAGAGTTGCCATGTAATGGGTAGAGTTTCAGTTTTGCTAAATGAAGAGTGTTCTGGGGGTGGATTGTATAAAAATGTGAATGTACTTAGCACCCCTGAACTGTGCACTCAGAGTAGTGAAAGTGATGAATTATACGTTATGTGTATATTATTCAGATTGAAATATTTTAAAATAGAAGCATTTCTTAGAACATTTTCATGTTTAAAAATAAGAATGAAACAGGTACCCACTCACTAAATCCTTTGCTAGGCCTCCAATTGTGAATTTTTCCTTAATTATTATCTTAATAGAAAAATCACACCTTATTATCAAATCATAACCTACAGCAAAGAGTGAGTTCTTTTCATGAAGCGTGTTATGAACAGCAGTGTGTATTTCATTGAACTTCAGAGGAAACATTTCTTTGGTCAATCCCACTTCCTCACTACATAATATCACCGAAAGCCTGTGCAGCACCTTTGCAGTGTGCTTTCTCTCCCTTGCTTCAATGTGTACAGTAAAGTGATGTACAGTATTTACATCCCTGTATTTTTTAATTTTTTCTCACCACTGGGGTTTGTATACAGAGCCTGGCACTTGCTAGGCAAGAGCGCCAGCACTGAGCTGTGTCCCAGCCCTTTTTAATTTTATTTTGATACAGGTTTTCACTAAATTGCTGGTCTTGAACATGCAACCCTCCTTCCTCATCCTCCTGAGGAGCTGGGATTATGGGCATGTGCCACCGTGCCTGGCTCACATTTGCATCTTAAGGATGAGAAAATGAATTCAGAGAGAGCTTCTATGATTTCACCAAATTTAGTCAGGGCCCATGTTTTCTCCCTAAGTTTTCCTTGCCCACAGGAGCCCCAAGCTCCTTTGTTGCATAACCCATGGAGGCCTGGAATGACCACACAGGGGGAGGCAAGTGCAGGGTTCCTCGGAAGTACTCTTCCTGCTTAGGGACCACAGGATCGCAAGAGCTGACTTCCCTGACGGAGCGTGGTCCATGAGTTTGAGGTGGGGGTTCTTTCCAGCCAAAAAGATTCTCTCACATCCTGTTAACTTTGATTTCTTAAAAAAATGTTGCTCCTTCCAATATCTGTGGATCAACAGAGGAGATCTTTTAGCTTCAGCGCCAGTGGCATGTCCTGCTAATGCTGAGATCTAAGATTCACATAAGGTCCTCTCTCCCTGTCACCTGCAATGTTTCACCACCTGAACTTTCTTTTCTTCTTAACTGTTGCATCACGTGGAACCCATGCTTAATAAACAGGAAATTTAGGAATCATCATTTATTTGTCCAAATCTATATTGAGGGCCTTCTAGGTATCCCGGGGCTGTGTTATATCCCATCTTTAGGTAAACAAGAGCTGATCTCTAACAGCATTCAGCTAACATGAACATTGACCCTTCTACATTAGAAGTGGCTCTGGAGGTCAGGTGTGGTGGCACACACAACTGTAATCTCAGATGGTCACGAGTTTAAAGCCAGCTTGGGCAACTTGGTGAGACCCTGTCTCAAGATAAAAAGTATAAAATGCAAAGTGTCTGGGTATGTAGCTCAACGGTAAAGTTTCCCTCAGTTCAATCTCCAGTGCCAAAAAAGAAAGACATTGCCCTTGAGGTTAACCTCTAGTCCAGCCTCAACTTCATGCTCCCACAGTGATTCTTTGTACCACATTCCTGGCACCAGTTCAGCTTATGCTGCATTTTCCCAGAGTGGACAGGCCATGGCCCAGTGAGGCAGCTTCCTAAGTTTTGTCTTGTTGGATAACTCTCTGCCCTGTTTCAAAGTTATTCATACAAATGTACCATTGGCCCTTGTCAAGCAAAGTCCCCAAGGCATGCCACAGGCTTCTGCTATGTGGGTGACACCATCCGTTCCCCAGTGCTCAACTCTAGAGTTATTCACCAAACAAGGAAGCCACTAACTGCATCATGTTGCTGTATTTTCTACCCACAATAAAATTATGAACAATTTCGTCAAATGCTTTTCTTTAAGAATCACCTTGTCTGCAGCATAATCCCATCTTAATGAACCAATCCTGCTCTGTAAGACCACTTTTGGTGTCTCGCCAGCCGTCTGCATCTCGGTATTCCATCTTTCCCTGTGGATACCATCTCCCCATCCGTGCACACTCTATTTACCAGTATCTGGTCTTCTTGCATATTCTTCCCATGCTGCAGGATTTCTCATAATTTGCTAATTTGATAATAGATTCACCTCTGATTTTCTAATAAAATGTTCAATCACGTTGCTATCTATATTAAAATATTCTATTTCTGCACACTCTCGCTCGCTCTCTTGCTCTCTGTCTCTCTTTCTCTCTGTCTTTCTCACAAACACACACACACACACACACACTCATTCTATGAACCAGTGTTTCGTTTTTTGTTTTTGTTTTTGTTTTGTTTCGTTTTTTGGTACTAGGGATTGAACCAAAGCTGCTCAATCACTGAGATATATCCCCAGCCCTTTTAATTTTTTATTTTGAGACAGGGTCTTGCTGAGTTTCTGAGACTGGCCTTCAACTTGTGATCCTCCTGCCTCAGCCTCCCAAGTTGCTGGGATTACAGGTGTGTGCCACTGCACCTGGCCAAAACATCTTTAAACTGTGCGCTATTGAGTGAAGAGACTACTATTCTGATATATAAGACCATGGAAAAGCAGGATATAAACTACATTTTCAGAACTCTGCAGTAGAAGAAAATGGTTAACTAGATAAGCACTCAAAATTAGCTCAACATCTGAGGCTTCCTTTTTGCCACTTGACCTCTGTCCTAAACACTTCAGTGATTTAAGAGTAATTGAAGGAGAAATAAATACATAAGAGTGATTGAAGTAAGAAAGAGAGTCTGTTTTGAATGCCCCTGTTGCTGAGGAGGGACTCTAACAGGGAATTTTAAGCGAATATTAAAATCTCACCACACTTTCTCTTCCTTCTTTAACCAGATTAAAGTTAATAACTTTGGCCTGGTGCTATGGCATATTCCTGTGATCCCAGCAACTCAGGAAATTGAAGCAGGAGGATCACAAGTTTGAGGCCAGCCTTAGCAGCTTAGAGAGACCCTATCTGAAAACAAAAAATTAAAAGGGCTGGGATATAGCTCAGTAGTGGAGCATCCCTGGATTCAGTCCCCAGTGCCAATAAAAGAAAAAAAATTAACAACTTTGTTGTCTCTCTGTCTCTCCAGCTTCCAATCGTGGAAAAGATAAGAACCATTGCCCAGGTTGTGTATGGAGCCAAGGATATCGAACTCTCTCCTGAGGCACAATCCAAAATAGATCTTTACACTCAACAGGTAAAAGTTGTACTTTTAGGGGGAAAAAGGGAACGTACCTGGGATTCTCAAAATACTCCCTTTGGCTTGAGGACTGGAGGTGTCAGCCTCACCAGCTGAACAAATCAGCAAAGGTTGAAGTAACATCATGGGGTAGTGTTGACCACCTTACGCTGAGATACACATGTCCTCTGACACGTGCATCATTGACTGGCGACTCTCAATGTGTCTATCATGAGTGATGTCATCTCCGTATGCTATGTGTGCCCTGTGGTCTGCCCGCTCTGCAGACATCAGACAGTGCTTTGGTAAGTAGCTGTGGAGTGTGATGTAAATGGCTTCTAGTGCTTCCTTTTCCTGTTCACTTGCTGCCCGGTAAAGAAGTGCAGCTTGTGAAGATGGGAGCATTTGGGGTTCTCTTCCATGTGAGTAGTTCATTGACCTGTTGCTGGGATTACTCACCAATTTCAAAGCTCCATCATCTTCTGCCTCTGGAAAATGACAAAAGCAAGTTTGCAAGTGACCATAAAGGTGGCCATGATCCACAGCCTGAGCCACCATGTCATCCTCCATGGATGGACAAGAGCCATCCACTGCACTGCAGGATGTTCCGCCAGCCTGACCAGAAGGACCATGTGCCTCAAATGTCCCCACCCAGGTTGACGTGAGAAGAGGGAAGTCAGGATGCTTTAAGAGCTTCCTGGCAAAAGAACTTCATTTAGAGTGACCTCAAGCCGGGCACAGTGGCGCATTCCTGGAATCCCAGCAGCTCAGGAGGCTAAGGCAAAAGGATAGCGAGTTCAAAGCCAGCCTCAGCAACTTTGTAGGAACACTGAGCAACTCAGTGAGACCCATCTAAATAAATATAAAAAGAGCTGGGGATGTGGCTCAGTGGGTAAGCACCTTTGGGTTCAATCCTCAGTACCCAAAAAAAGAAAAGTGATATCAATCTTTTTTTTTTATTAATTCCCCCAATATTTGTAAATCATATTTGTTATTTTGTTAAATACTGCCAATGCGGACCATGGTTTTCTCCCAGGGTTGGTAAGATCTCAGGAACTCATTTCTTTTGGAAGTTTTCATGTGTGGTTTTAGCTTATCTTCTAAAAAAGATTCACAAATACTGCAGTGCACATGGTGGTGTTCTGTGATGAAATTTCCACTTGTATACAATGAGCTTAGTAAAATAAGGTCATTGTCATGAAGTGCAAGGGGCTTTATCCCCATGAGTTTTTAATAATGTTACTTAGGACTGTCATTGATTCTAATATTAAGTCTAGTCTTTTTTTAAGTTTTAAAATATTCTTTCTTTTTTTTTAAGGAAGTAATATGGTAATGGTATGACATTTTTTAAAAAATATTTCCACTGGCAAATCTTTAAACAGGTGAATCTTTATCAGTTCACAGAAATTATTTCAATGTTTGATCTTCGAGGTCCAAAATTATGGGCACTATTTCTGAAGAGCAGTTACAATATTTCCTCAGCAAAATTCTTTGTAGTATATGAATAGGGCTTTCAAAAAGAGAATGCTCCCCCCCCACACACACAACTGATAATACTCTGAAATGTTCCAAATAGTTTGGGGCCAAATCATAAGAACTCCTCTGTGGGTTACCTCTAAGGATTGCATTCCTTTTATCTCTGTCTACCAAGGGAATATTTCTTAAAAGTTAAGTGTCAAGTATGTGATTGCAATTAATTAGCCAAATCTCTAAAGGAACACTATGTGCCATTTAATCACAAGCAGGCTTCGGAGACACTGTCCTTTTTGTGAGACATCACACGTGACTTTCTGCCCTTTCACCTTTGGAACTCAGGTCCAGCATGGGCTTTGGTCCTTAAAAACTAAGAGGCTTAAAAAGTGACCTCATCTTAGTTCCTATAATGTAATCACAGATCAAATAGCCATGATTCATAAACCAGCACAAAGGGTCCTTTGCTTCCTGACAGACTCTGAGAATGAGTGAAGGACATGACTGGGAGCCTCATTAAGAAGCCCCTCTCCAGATAACCTTTCTGGGTCCCGGATATTAATAGCCTTGGAAAGTGCTTTCTGCAGCTGCTGCTGCCCCTGCTATGCCTAAAAATAGCCTTGCTCCCCCCACACAGGAGCATGCTGCTCCCTTCTCTTAAAGAAAATCTCCAAAATAAACAAGAGACCCCCTACCTGCTAAATACTGGCCACCCGGGATGAGCTCTCATCTTCAGCCTCTCGCTCCACCAACAAGTAGGGACAGCAGCTCCTGGTGCTCTGGGATCTGAGCCACTATTGCTACAGAAATTGTATAGAAGGCAAATTCAGCAAGTACCCAGAGACCAACATTTATACAAATAAACATATTTCCTTCCTTTCCTTTCTTGCAGGGTTTTGGGAATTTGCCCATCTGCATGGCCAAGACCCACCTTTCTCTTTCTCACCAACCTGAAAAGAAAGGCGTGCCGAGGGATTTCATTCTACCTATCACTGACGTACGGGCCAGCATAGGCGCTGGGTTTATCTACCCATTGGTGGGAACGGTGAGTCGGAGGCGCCACAAACCCTACTGGTTCACTGTTACCATGATGCCTAAACTTCCCTGTGCTCTGCCAGCTTTCTAGAAACCATGTGTTAGGGAGTGATGGATAGTATTTGCTACTTTTCTACCAAACCAAAAAATGTAACAGGGATGGGGATGAAGCTCAGTGGTAGAGCACTTGATGAATATGTGTAAGGCCCTGAGTTTAATGCATAGCACCACAAAAACAAACAAAACCCCTCCTCTGCTGTTGTACTTTGGGCTTTTGTGTTTTTCAGAGCATGTATTCATGATCCATAGAATCATAAAACTGGAACCAGGCCAATGGCACACACCTGTAATCCCAGCAACTTGCGAGGCTGAGACAGAAGCATCACAAGTTCAAGGCCAGCCTCAGCAACCTAGCATAACCCTATCTCAGAATGTTTTTTTAAATTTTAAAAAGCTGGAAATATAGCTCAGTGGTAAAACTCCCCTACATTCAATCCCCAGTACCCTCCAAAAAAGAATCATAAAACAGATTCTCCTGGGACAGGGCAGGTCAAACATGGGAGAATTTGGTCCGCTGTGTGACTGGTAGAATGGCTTAGGACAGTGCTTCTCAACCTTTTGCACCTTGACACTCAAAATTCTAACGTTGTACCCTGGCGGCGGAAGTGGAGATGCCGCTCATGCCGGACAAGGCCAGCAGACACTCCAAGAGCTGGGGGGACCAGAGCTCCACCTTCTGCCTCCCTCCTCGGCACATCACATGAGCGGCTCTGGCGGAGAACATTAACGGGTCATCTGAGTTCTCGTTTTTGACACAGTCATGATCTGCTTTGCTCTAGTATGATCGGTATGTTACTTCAGGTTATTGGTGGGGAGAAGACAGGAGATGAGCAGAGAAATAAGAGCTTTTCAAAGCACTTAAAATAGACCATGATGGGAGCTGAGGTTGTGGCTCAGTGGTAGAGCACTTGCCTAGCATGTGTGAGGCACTGGGTTCAATTCTCAGCACCACATATAAATAAATGAATAAAATAAAGGTTCATCATCTAAAAAAAAATTTTTTTTTTAAATCCACTGTGATGGGCTTCCCTCTAGCCACACAGGCTGGAACCTCCCTTGGTTCCATCAGTGGCCTAAATTTGACATCTTCCCATGGGAGCACTCCTAGATGAGGTTTGAAACAAAGAACAGTTCTAATTCGTCACTGTCATCGTCATCGTTGTTACAGACTGATGTGATCCCAGAGAGAAAACTCCTAACAATTTTTGCAATAAACCATGGGGCTCTGTTTCGAAGCAAATCAATGGATAGACAAAAAGTGCAGAATTTTTCCCTTGATAGTTACACATTTCATCTAGTATTGGGCACAAACAGCCTTTTTAGAATTCTTCTTGCACATGAGGCACAGGGATTCTGAGAGGAGCGGGTATGAGCAGCAGAGATTTGACCAGCACAGAGACATCTAAAGTGTGCTGTTCTGGTGTCTGGATGCCCTCAAAGCCTGGAGAAGCCAAGGCTCTGCCCAGAGGAGGGGGAGAGAGAGATGGAGAATGTCCATAAAGGACTCAACCTCAGAACTGGAGACGCCGTGGATTTCAATTCAAAGGCACAGAAGTACACAGTGTCCCTGCCTGAAGTGGTGCAAGACAGCTAGAGTCACGGGGTGGGAGGTGTTAGGGAGGCTGAGAAGTGGGATGGGCTGGCAGCATGGGACCCAGTTGTTAAGGATCTCTACCCATCTCAAGGAAATGGACCTTCATTCTGTGCACACTGGGGAGCCAACAGAGGGTGGAGTTTTCTTAATAAGAAGAAGAATGTGGTCTGATTTGTAATTTAGGAAGATATTGCTATCAGCAATGTGGAGAAAGTTTAAAGAAAGAACAAGACCCAAGGAGGCAATTTAAATCAGCTGGGGACCAGCCGGGCGCGGTGGCTCAAGCCTGTAATCCCAGCACTTAGGGAGGCTGAGACAGGAGAATCGCGAGTTCAAAGCCAGCCTCAGCAATGGCGAGGTGCTAAGCAACTCAGTGAGACCCTGTCTCTACATAAAACACAAAATAGGGCTGGGGATGTGGCTCAGTGATTGAGTGCCCCTGAACTCAATCCCCAGTACCAAA
>PVHX01027118.1:0-19833 GCA_004024805.1 Geosciurus inauris | reverse complement strand
AGAACAAGGAGAGAATCTTAAAAGCCACAAGAGAAAGGAATCAGATTACATATAGGGGGAAGCCAATTAGGATCACTACAGACTTCTCAACCCAGACCCTGAGAGCAAGAAGATCATGGCAAAGCATATACCAAGTGCTAAAAGACAGTGGATGCCAACCAAGAATCTTATATCCAGCAAAATTAAGTTTTAGATTTGATGATGAAATAAAAACCTTCCAAGATAAACAAAAATTAAGAGAATTCATAGCAAGAAAGCTGGCACTACAGAACATTCTTGGTAAAATATTCCATGAGGAGGAAATAATAACCTGCAGAGGGAGGAGCTACACTAAAGGCCAATCAAAGGAGAAACCAAGTCAAGTTAAAAACTAAGAATAAACCAAAATGTCTGGAAATACAAACCATGTCTCCATAATAACATTGAATGCCAATGGCCTAAACTCAGCAATTAAAAGACACAGACTGGCATATTGGATTTAAAAAAAGACCCAACAATATGCTGCCTCCAAGAGATTCATCTCATGGAAAGAGATACTCACAGACTGAAGGTGAAAGGACGGAAAAAATTTTATCTCTCACATGGACTGCGTAAACAAGCAGGAGTTTCCATCCTTGCTTCAGATAAAGTAGACTTTAAACCAAAATTGGTGAAAAGGGATAAAGAAGGTCATTTCATACTGCTTAAGGGAATCATACATCAACAAGACATAACAATCTTAAATATCTATGCCACAAACAATGGGGCAGCCATGTTCATCAAACAAGCTCTTCTCAAATTCAAGAACCAAATAGATCCAACACAATAGTATTGGGTGACTTTAACACAACTCTCTCTCCACTGGACAGATCTTCCAAACAAAAACTAAGCAAGGAATCTACAAGACTTAATAGAACAATCAATGATCTAGACTTAACAGATATATATATATATATAATATGCCATCCTTCAACAAGCAAATACATGTTTTTCTCAGCAGCACATGGATCCTTCTCCAAAATAGATCATATGCTATGCCATAAAGCAAGTCTTAGCAAATACAAAAAAATAGAGATACTACCCTGCATTCTGTCTGACCATAATGGACTGAAACTAGAAATTAATGACAGCTTTAAAAAAAGAAGGAACTATAACACCTGGAGACTCAATAATTTGCTATTGAACAATACATGGGTAACCGAAGACATCAGGGAAGAGATTAAAAAATTCTTGGAGGTAAATGAGAACTCTGATACAACATACCAAAATCTCCGGGACACTATGAAGGCAGTGCTAAGAGGAAAGTTCATTGCATTAAGCTCATATATTCAAAGAGCTAAAAATCAACAAATAATGATTTGACACTACAACTCAAAGAATACAAAAAGAACAAAGCAACACCAAAAGAGTAGAATACAGGAAATGATTAGAATTAGAGCTGAAATCAATGAAATTAAAACTCAAGAAACAATCCAAAAAATTGATAAAACAAAAAGCTGGTTCTTCAAAAAAATAAATAAAATTGACAAACCCTTAGCCACTCTAACAAAAAGAAGGAG
Source organism: Geosciurus inauris (assembly GCA_004024805.1). NCBI lineage: Eukaryota > Metazoa > Chordata > Mammalia > Rodentia > Sciuridae > Geosciurus > Geosciurus inauris. The sequence continues at coordinate 18,295 of PVHX01027118.1, read as the reverse complement.
AGAGAAAAACCAAATTACTAAAATTTGTGATGAAAAAGGAAATATCACAACAGACTCTGCTGAAATACAGAGGATAATCAGAAACTATTTTGAAAACTTATATTCCAGTAAAATAGAAAACCCTGGAGACACCAACAAATTCCTAGACACATATGACCTACCCAAACTGAACCAGGAGGACATTCATGACTTAAAAAGATCAATTACATGCAAGGAAATAGAAGAGGCCATCAAGAGCCTTCCAACCAAGAAAAGCCCTGGACCAGATGGATTCTCAGCTGAGTTCTAAAAGACCTACAAATAAGAACTAACTCCAATACTCCTCAAATTACTCCACAAAATATAAAGAGAAGGAACCCTTTCAAACTCATTCTATGAGGCTAGTATCACCTTGATTCCAAAACCAAACAGAGACACGTCAAAAAAGGAAAATTTCAGACCAATATCCCTGATGAATATAGATGCGAAAATTCTCATTAAAATTTTGGCAAATTGCATACAAAAGCATATTAAAAAACTAGTGCACCATGATCAAGTGGGGTTCATTTCAGGGATGCAAGGTTGGTTCAACATACGGAAATCAATACACCTAATCCATCACATCAATAGACTCAAAGATAAGAATCACATGATTCTATCAATTGACACAGAGAAAGCATTCGACAAAATACAGCACCCTTTCATGTTCAAAACACTAGAGAAACTAGGGATAGTAGGAACATACCTCAACATTGTTAAAGCAATATATGCTAAGCCCAAGGCCAACATCATCCTAAATGGAGAAAAATTGGAAGCATTCCCTCTAAAAATGGGAACAAGACAAGGATGCCCTCTCTCACCACTCTTATTCCATATAGTCCTTGAAACTCTAGCCAGAGCAATCAGACAGATGAAAGAAATTAAAGGGATACGAATAGGAAAAGAAGAACTCAAACTATCATTATTTGCAGATGACATGATTCTATACTTAGAGGATCCAAAAAATTCCACCAGAAAACTTCTAGAACTGATAAATGAATTCAGCAAAGTTGCAGGATATAAAATCAATATCCATAAATCAAATGCATTTCTATACACATCAGCAATGAGTCCTCTGAAAGAGAAATTAGGAAAACTACTCCATTCACAATAGCCAAAAAAATACTTAAAAAAATAAAATAAAATACTTGGGAATCAATCTAACAAGAGTGGTGAAAGACCTCTACAGCAAAAATTACAAGACACTAAAGAAAGAAATTGAAGAAGATCTTAGAAGATGGAAAGACCTCCCGTGTTCCTGGATAGGCAGAATGAATATTATTAAAATGGTCATACTACCCAAAGTGCTATACAGATTAAATGCAATCCCAATTAAAATACCAGAGTCCTTTCTTTTAGAAATAGAAAAGGCAATCATGAAATTCATTTGGAAAAATAATAGACCCAGAATAGCCAAAGCTATCCTCAGTAAAAAGAGTGAAACAGGAGGCATCACAATACCAGACCTTAAACTTTACTACAAAGCAATAGTAACAAAAATGGCATGGTACTGGCACCAAAATAGACATGTAGACCAATGGTACCTAATAGAAGACACAGAGAGTAATGCACATAAATACAGCTATCTCATACTAGACAAAGGTGCCAAAAACTTACATTGGAGAAAGGATAGCCTTTTCAACAAATGGTGCTGGGAAAACTGGAAATCCATTTGCAGGAAAATGAAACTAAACCCCTATCTCTCACCATGCACAAAACTCAACTCAAAGTGGGTCAAAGACCTAGGAATTAGACCAGAGACCCTGCTTCTAATTGAGGAGAAAGTAGGCCCAAATCTTCATCACGCTGGATTAGGCCCCGAATTCCTTAACAAGACCCCTATAGCACAAGAAATAAAAGCAAGAATCAATAAATGGGATGGACTAAAACTAAAAAGCTTCTTCTCAGCAAAAGAAACTATCAATGAGGTGAACAGAGAGCCTACATTCTGGGAGCAAATTTTTGCCACACGCACATCAGATAGAGCACTCATCTCTAGGATATATAAAGAACTCAAAAAACTTAACACCAAAAAAACAAACAATCCAATCAATAAATGGGCTAAGGAGCTGAATAGAAACCTCTCAAAAGAAATACAATCAATAAATATATATATGAAGAAATGTTCATCATCTCTAGTCATTAGAGAAATGCAAATCAAAACTACGCTCAGATTTCATCTCACACCAGTCAGAATGGCAGCTATCCAAAATACAAGCAACAATAAGTGCTGGCAAGGATGTGGTGAAAAAGGTACACTCAAACACTGCTGGTGGGATTGCAAACTGGTGCAACCAATCTGGAAAGCAGTATGGAGATTTCTTAAAAAACTTGGAATGGAACCACCATTTGATCCAGCTATTCCACTCCTTGGCCTATACACTAAAGATTTAAAAACAGCATACTACAGTGACGCAGCCACTTCAATGTTTATAGCAGTACAATTCACAATTGCCAAACTGTGGAAGCAACCCAGATGTCGTTCAATAGATGAATGGATAAAGAAACTGTGGTACATATACACAATGGAATATTATTCAGCAATAAAGAGAATAAAATTATGGCATTTGCAGGCAAATGGATGGAATTGGAGAACATTATGCTAAGGGAAGTAAGCCAATCCCAAAAAACCAAATGCCGAATGTTCTCTTTGATTAGTGGATGATGATACTTAAGTGGGGTGGGAATGGGGAACATAGGAGAAATGGAGGAACTCTGGATGCGGCAGAGGGGAGGGGGAGGAAAGGGGAGGGGGAGGAAAGGGGAATGGGTATAGTAATGATGGCTGATTGAGATCATCATCACTACCCTTGGTGCTAGTATGAAGACACAAATGGTGTGACTCTATCTGGTTTGCCACCAGAGAAATGGAAAAATTGAGCTCTATGTAAGTACTATGACTTGAAATGCATTTAAATTAAATAATTAAATTTTTAAAAAAGAAAACATAGCCTAAAAGCCTACTCGAGAAGATTTGCTTAAGACATTTTTGTTGGTACCACTATGCCCTCAAGGAAATTTGAAAAATGATCCAATAGTGAGGCAAAAGAGATTGGTAATTATTTAACACAAAAAGGCAAATTTAAATATTAGAATTTAAATATTAGAATTTAAATATTAGAAATATTTAGAAATTGAATTTAAATATTAGAAAATATAAAGAGCAAAATCTAAACTGCAGAAAATACTCAGTAATATGAAGAAAGACTACAAAGAAAAAACACAACAGGAAAGAGTATGTTTGATATTGAAGTCAGACTGAATATTTAATAAATGAGTAATCAATATTTCTGAAAAATATTATGATAGAACAATGGAGGAAAAATAGTCTTCAAAGATAAAATAAAATATTTGAACCATCAGACGAATTAGACTTGTGGATTAAAATAGCCCAATATAAAATTCAGGGATGGTTAAGATTAAGTAGAACTATCACAACCTATTTTTCCCACTGATTACAACAGAGAACACTGGACAAAATAGAAATGCAACTACCCAAGAACTCCAAAAAGTAAATTAAAGCACAAAGAGGAGAGTTTAAAAAGTTAGAAACAATCAGAGAGATTTTGAGAACTAAACTATAATATAAATAACACAAATAGTGTGTGCATGCATAGCAGAGATGCAAATCAGCAAAGCATTTGAATTGAAAATGGCCTTGAAAATGAATCAACTTTGGAACAACCATCCACACAAAGGAAGATAGAACTTTCAGTTTAAACCTAATCAGGTTACCTGCCGAAACAAAACTAAACAAGCAACATTGAGAATATTAATAGGCCGTGAGTCTCATAATTTTGGGGGGAGAGGGGATGGATACTGAGGATTGAACTGAGACACTTGAACACTGAGCCACATCCCCAGCCCTATTTTGTATTTTATTTAGAGACAGGGTCTCACTGAGTTGCTCAGCACTTCACTTTTGCTGAGGCTGGCTTTGAACTCACAATCCTCCTGCCTCAGCCTCCTGAGCTGCTGGAATTACAGGTGTGTGCCCAGCTGAGTCTCATAATTTTTAAAGTATCTATAATAGAATCCAAAAATCATTCTGCTTACAAATAACTAGGAATGAGGAAAATGTGGCTAATTCTCAAGGAAAAGACAACATATGCCAACCTTCAGATGAGGCAGAGGTCAAAGTGATCAAAGGTTTAAAGCAACAATTATATCTATGACCCAAAGTAAGCAGTTGACATAAATGAAAAGATAGATGTCCTCAGCAGAGGACTAGAAACAGAGCCTGAAAGACCTATGAGAAAATGACAATGTCTGACATTCAGGCAATCATATACCAGAATGAATAGAGAAAGAAATCTGGGCAGATAAGAATATTTGAAGAAATAATGAGTAAAAATGTCACATGTTCAATTAAAGATTTAACTATGGGTAAGTATAAAAGGCCACCTTAAATTTTTTCATATATGTATGAATGCAAAAATGTAACATGAAAAGGAGAGTAAAAAGTGGTATATGGTTGTAATATTCCTACATTTTTCTTACAGAATCAAAGCAGAAATTGGAAGGTTATATATAGGGTAATCATTAGAGCAATATAAAATATAAAGAGATATAGCTCAGAAGCCAATAAACAAAGGGGTACTTAAAAATATTCCAATAATTCAAAGTAGGTAGGAAAGAGGAAACAGAGGAACAAAATCCAGAAGAAAACAACAGAAAATAAAATAGTAACCTAAATTGAATTATACAAATGATTACAGCAAATGCAAGAGGCCTAACTATATGAAGACAAAGATTCCCAGAATTAACAATACCTAGCTATTATCTATCAAAACATCTCTTTAAAAATCTTGATATTAATAGATTCAAAATAAAAATATAACATGTGCAAAATGCTAAATAAAAATTGGAGTGGCTATATTAATACCACCTAAGTAAAATAAAGAAAAAGAAAAATTACCACAGGTAAAAGGGTTGCTATATACTGAATTGTGTCACCCTCAAAATTCATATGTGAATTTCTACCCCACATCGTGATTATATTTGGAAATAGGGCCTTTAGGGAGTTAATTAAAGTTCAATGAGGTCATAAGGGTGGATCCCTAATCTAATAGCACCAGTATCCTTATGTAACAGATAACTAGATCTCTTTTTCTATATGAGTACACACAAACCAGGGAGAGGCCAGGTAAGGACACAACCACAATGAGGAAGAGAGGTCTCACAGGAAACCAACTCTGATAGCACACTGACCTTGGGCTTCTAGCCTCCAGAACTGTGAGAAAGTATATTTATATTGTACACCTAGACTTTTGTATTTTTTATGACAGGCCTATCAAACTAATTCATGGGTAATTTCATAAAGAAAAGTTGTCCTAAAAAATAATCCCACTTAATGAAAGAACTTCAAAATTTATAAAGTAAAAACTGATAGAATTGAAAGGAAAAACAAATTCAACAAGTAAACAGAAAATGAGGAATAACATAGGTAATTTAAACACTATCAACTATATTGACCTAATAAACATTGATAGTATATCCAACCAGCTCTGCAAATTATATGTGTATTTGCATTCATATATATATTTGTATATGTATTATTTATGGGCACATAGAACTTTCATCAAGATAAACCATATCTTGAACCATTAAACAAATCTTAGAAATTAAAAAGAATTGAAGTTATACCAAGCATCTCTCTGACCATAGGATTAAATTATAATTCAATACTATAAAGACATCTGGAAAACCCCAACTATTCAGAAATAAAACAACATACTTCTAAGTAGTCCATGGATGAAAGAGAAATTCATCCATGAAATTCAGGAAAAGCTAAAAACATTTTGAGCTGAATGAAAATGAAAATAAAACATATCAAATTTGTGGGATGATGTAAACAAGGCTTAGAAGTTTCTAGTAAAAAGATGTTTATGGTGTAAAAATTAACTCTAAATCAATATGAGCTTCTAGGGGCTGGGATTGTAGCTCAGCGGTAGAGCGCTTGCCTCGCATGCGGGAGGCCCTGGGTTCGATCCTCAGCACCACGTATAAATAAATAAATAAAACATGTCTATAAAAAAATTTAATTATAAAAAAAAATATGAGCTTCTACCTTGAGCATTTAGGGAAAAAGGAAAAAATTAAATACAAAACAAGTGGAATGATGAGAATAAAAAAGCATAAATATTAACAGAAAATAGATATAAAATAATTACAACCCAAAGCCAGTCCTTTAAAAACACCAGTGAAATTAATTAACCTCTAGCCATATTGAAAAAAATGTAAATTTTCAATATTAAAAATGAAAGATATTATCATAGCCTGTTAAATTCATTAAAAAGATAATGAAAGATTACCATGAACAACTCTATGCCCATAAATTTGACAAATTAGAAATGAACAGTTTTTTCTTAGCTTTTCCTTTTCTACAATATTTTAATTGACAATTATATTGTGATTTTATATATATAAAATGTGGGATAATTAAATCAAGCTAATTAACACATTCATCACCTCACTTAGCATTTTTGTGTGCTATTTGACATTTACTCTTAGTTATTTTGAAACATACAGCACATTGTTGTTGACTATAGTCACCCGGCTGTGAAACAGGTCTTATTCCTCCTGCCTAGCTGAAACTTTATAGCATTTGACCAGCAATCCCCCATTCCCTCACTCCCTTCTCCGCCTCTGGTAACTACTGTTCTATCCTCTGAGTTTGGCTTTTTTAGAATCCACATATAATGGAAATAGTGTGTCTTTCTGTGCCTGGCTTATTTCACTTAGCATAATGTCCTCCAGGTTCTTTCAAGCTATTGCAAGGCAACAGAATTTCCTTTAAAGACCAAACAGCATACCATAGAGTATACTATAGTTTGGATTTGGAATGTTCCCACAAAATCCATGTGATAAAGCCTTGATATCCAGCCCATGTCACTTTTGGAAGGTGAAAGGACATCTGGGGGCATCATAGGAGGAAATTAGGACACTAGGGGAGTGTACCTTCAAGAGAGATGGTGAATCCCTGCCTCTTCCTCCCTCTTTTCACACTGGCTATGGCAAAGGAAAGTACTAACAAAAAGCCGACAAAGTGAGTAGGAAGTATTTGCAAACCATACAAACAATAAGAGCTATATATGCAAAATATATAAGGGATTCAAACAACTTATCAAGAAAACAAATAATCCAATTTAAAAATGAACAAAGTCCCTGAACAGGCATTTCTTAAAAGAAGAAATGTGTCAAATGTTTTTTGTTTTGTTTTTTTCTGCACCTGTTGAGGTAGTCCTGTGGTTTTCATACCTCATTTTGTTGAGGTGGTAAATCACTTTCATTGATTTGCATATATTGAACTATCCTTGCATCCCAGGAGTAAATCTTACTTAATCATGGTGAATGATTCCTTTCAGGTATGTTGAATTGAGTATACTGTTATTTTGTTGAGAGTTTTGTACCTGTTTATTAGGGACATTGGCCTGAACTTTTTTTCTTGTAGTGTCTTTATCAGGCTTCAGTATCAGGGTAATGCTGGACTCAAAATTAGTTCAAAATTATTTCTTCTACTTCAGTGTTTTTGAAGAAATTGAAAAGGATTGATATTAGTTCTTCAAAAATTTGGTAGAATTCAGCTGTGAAGCCATCAGGTCCTGGGATTTCCTTTGATTTTTTAAAATTACTGATTTAATCTTACTTTTTATTAGTCTATTCAGACTTTCTATTTCTTTATGATTGAATTTTGGTAGGTTGTAGGTGTCTAGTAATTAATTCCTTTTTTCCAGGCTACACAATATGCTAGTGTATAAATGTTCATAGTAGTTTCTTAATGATTCTCTGCTTTTCTCATCGATCAATTGTAATATCTCTCCTTTTACTTCTGCTTATCAGTCTTTTCTGTCTTAGTTTAGTTAAGCATTTATTGATTTTGCTTATCTTTAAAAGCTCAATTCTAAGTTTCATTGATTGTTTTCCCCTTTTTTAGTCTATTTGATTTATTTTTGCTCTGATCTTTATTTTCTTCCTTCTGCTAACTTTGGGTTTATTTATTTTTTCATGCCTAATGTAACATTAGGTTGCTTAGTTGAGTTCTTTGACATAACCATTTACAACTATAAATTTCTCTTAGAAATACTTTATTTTGTATTCCATAAGTTTTAGTATGTTGTGTTTCTGTTTTTATTTGTCTCAGGATTTTTATTTCCTCTTTTATTTCTTCTCTAAAAAACTGTTCAGGAGCATATTGTTTAATTACTATGTTATTTGTGAATTTTCTAGGATCTATTGACTTCCAGTTTTATATCATTATGATAAAAAAATACTTGGTCCTCCTAAAATTGTTAAGACTTGTTCATGGCCTTAACATATGATTTATCCTGGAAAATGTTATGTGCACACTTAAGAAAACTATATTCTGTTGCTGTTGGATAAATTTTATGTATATGTCTATTGGGTTTACATGGTCTAAAGTATAATTCAAGTCTACTGTTGTAATTGATTTTCTATCTATATAATCTCTCCACTGATGAAAGTGGGGTACTAAATTCCCCTCATATTACTGTGTTACAGTCTTTATCATTCTATACTGACCTTTGTCTTTTTACAATTTTTGAATTATAATCTATTTGGTCTGATAGGTGTAACTACCCCTGCGCTCTGTTGTTTTACATTTGCATGAAATATCTTTTCACATTCCCCACTTTCAGAAAAAAGATTTCTTGAAAGATACTAACTACCAAAATATTCTAGAACAAAACCCATAACTAGTACTATACCTGTTATGGAAACTGAGTTTGTAATATAAAACTTTCCAACAAAACAAATCTTAGTCAAAGATGACCTCACTGGCAAGTTCTAGCAAACACATAAGAAAAAAATATAATGCTAATAGTATACAATCTATGTCAGAAAGCAGAAGAAGAAAGATTTCTGTTTTAGTTGTTTTGCTGCTGTGACTAAACAATTTTAAAGGAGGAAAAGTTTATTTGGGACTCAGGGTTTCAGAGATTTCAATTCATAGACAGCTACCTCCATTCTTCAGGGCTCAAGATAAGGCAGAACATCATGGTGGAAGAATGTGGTGGAGGGAAGTGGCTCAAATGATGATCAGAAGCACAGAGAGCCTAAGCTCAGCTCACACAATATATCCCCCAAAGGCACGCCCCCAGTAACTCCTCCAGCCATACCCTGCTTGCTTTCAGTTACCACTCAGTTAATCCCACGAGGGGATTAATTCACTGATTGGGTTAAAGGCTCTCATAACCCAATCATTTCACCTCCGAATGTTCTTGCATTGTCTCACACATGAGCTTTGGGGGACACCTCATATCCAAACCATAACAATTGCTTCCCAATGCACATTATGAAGTCAGAATTACTCTGATATAAAAACCAAACAGACATACAAGTAAATAAATTTCAATTTAACATTTAAGAAGATCATAAACACAAGAATATTTCAACAACATTAGGAAATCAAATCCAAGAATTTGTAAAAATTATAACAACTCACAAGCAAATGTAGCATACTTTGGGAATGGAAGGTCATTCACCATATTTATAGATTCAGTAAAAGAATGTGACAAAACTCAAAATTCAATTTTGATTAAAAAAAATTCTACAGCAAACTTGGAATAGAAAAGTGCTTCTTTAACATGATAAAATGCAACCATGAAATATCTGCAGCTAATATGATACTTATTAGTAAAAGATTCAGTGCTTTCCCCCCTAGATTAGGAACAAAGAAAGGATGCTTACTCTCAGTTCTCCTATTTAACATTGTAATAGAATTCCTAGTTGGTATAATAAAGCAAGAATAAGAAATGGGGGCTGAGGCTGTAGCTCAGTGGCAGAGCGCTCACCTCTCATGTGTGAGGAACTGGGTTCGATCCTCAGCACCACATAAAAAAAAAAAATAAGTAAACAAAATAAAGACACTGTGTCCATGTATAACTAAAAAATATTAAAAAAAAGAATAAGAAATGGAAGGAATATGGGTTGGAAGACATACAACTCTTTCTATTCATAGATAATGTAATAATCTACATAGAAAAATTAAAGAGCCTACAAACAAGTCAGTTTAGTGAGGTCTTGAGATACAAGAACAAAAATCAACCCTATTTTTATATACTAGCAATGAACAACTAGACATGAAAATTTTAAAATTTTCTGTTTTTGCTGTTTAAAATGCTGTTTAAACAGCACCAAAATGCATGGAATATTCAGATATAATATGTATAGGATTTGTACTTGGAAAACTACACAGCACTAATGAAAGAAATCAAAATCCAAATAAATTGAGATAAATACTACATTTATAAAGATACAATATTGTTTAAGATGTCAGTTTTCCCCAAAGATATAGATTCAAAGCAACCCCCATAAAAATCCTAGTAGGGTCTACTGTACATATTTCAAATAGATTTTATTATTTGGAAAAAAAGAATAGTCAAAACAATTTTGAAAATGAAGTCAGAAGACTCATTCCAAGACTCATGCAAGTAGTTTTAAGACTACTTGAAACCTACAATAATTAAGACAGTATAATATTGGTAAAAGGTCACATACATGATCAAGGAAACAGAATAGAGTCCAGAAGTAGACCCACTCAAATAAGGTTAGTACATTTTTGACAAAGGCAATTCAATGATGAAAGGATACTATTTTCAAATGTTTCTGGAGTCACTGTGATATTCACATGCAAAAAAAAAAATTGACTTTCAAATGTACTTCACATTACATAAAAATTTACTCAAAATGGATTATAGTCTAATATACAGCCTAAGACTATAAAATTTCTAGATGAAAACAAATGAGAATCATTGTGATATTGTCTCAAAGAATTCTTAGGTAAAACCCAAAGGCATAGTCCATTAAATAAAAACACAATAAATCATACTCTCCAACATTAAAAACTTCTACTCTGAAAAACATTCTTTACAGAATGAAAATGCAAATGGTTTCCTGCAGTTTGTTGCTTTCAAGTCATATTTAAGAAAGGAATTGCATTCACAATATATAACAAGCCCTCAAAACTTATTAATAAGCCAATACCAACTCATTATAAATGGACGAAAGATTTCAACTGACAGTTCAGAGAAGATATAGGAAAATAAACACCTAAGAATATTCAACATCACAGTCATTAAGGAAATGTAAAGTAAAACTAAAGAAAAAAAGATCACTATACACCTTTTAGAATGTCTAAGACAAAATTAAAATAACTGAAAGGATCAACCATTAGCAAGCATATTAAAAATTATATTTCTCATATATTGTTGAGAATACAAAATATAGTCACATTGGAAAACCAAAAATTATTAGAAAGCCAAAAAAATCAAAGAATTATTTAAATCTTAGAAATCAGTGAGAACATTATGTAAATGAAAAGTTGACAAATGATATCAATAAGCACATCAGAAAAATGAAATGCAAATGATACATAAACAAATGGAAGAAGATCAGATCCAGTGTTAAGCAAAAAAATCTTCACAATTCTTCACTGACAAGGATTTTTAAAAGTAATGGTATTCAGTATTTGTGAGGGTTCAGTAAGACATACATTCTCATAAACTACTGGTGGCAACATTATTTGTTAAAGCCCTCCAGAACATGATTTGTAAATATCTGTCATGAGCTATAAAAAATTTCATCCTCTTTGAATCAGTAATTTTACTTCCATGAATGGATTCTAAGGAAGTAATCAAAAACAAAGAAAGATTTATATACAAAGAAGTTCATCATGGCATTATTTTCAATACTGGAATAGTGGAAACAACCTCAGTACACAAAAGGTTTATATCCAATTATGCCACAACTATAAAACAGAATATTATTTAGCCATTAAAAATATTTATGAAGAGTTTTTGATGACATGGGAAAATACTTCTGATGTAATGATGTTTTTAAAAGCAGGATAGAAAACTATATAATATGATACTGATAATACATATATAAATTTGATTCTAAGAAGTTTAGGATTATTTATGTATGGATATATACATGACTACAATAAATAACCACTAAGATTGTTGTTTTTAAAATATTTTTTAACTTTTATGGATTTTTCACATTTAAAAAATAAATTATACTACTTCATAATCAGAAAAATAATCATAGTATTTAAAGTTATGTTTCCCCAAGTAATGTATCCTAAGATCTGGTTCTTACATCTGCCTCAGCTAAGACCTACACTGTCTCATGACATAATTTTGTCCAAAGAGAAAATGCCCAGGACATAGTTTTCTTCAGGATTATATGATATGAGGATCCTCACTCCCTGCATAGCCATGCTCTTGGTAGCAAAGATGATTTTAGTTCCAGGATCTTAAAGTTTTATAAACTACCTAATCTCCACTGATATTGCAAGAATACATTGTGTTTCTTCCAACTTGGGAAATTCCACAAATTATTACAGGTTACAAAATTAAAATATCAAGTATATTCTAAATATTCTCATCCCCATATGTCTCATATTCCATAATGAACATAGCCCAATGGACAGCAATGGAGTGTTATTTTAGTAGTAAAACCGGGTAACTGAGTCTAAGTTGCCAATCATTCTAGACTCCTTGGTGTCCTAGATATTGTGCTTTTATGCATATCAAATTACCTAAATTTACCAAAGTCCTATACAGGGATGTTATAGATTTTTAAAAAATACAGTGACAGCCAGAGAGCTGTTTAATTGAAAGAAAAATTAAATGTAATAAACATTAACTTTGGACAAGAATACAAGCTAAAAATAACACTAACATTGGGTATTTCCCAACAAATTCACCTTGAAGTAATGGCAGATAACTGATTGAACTACCTACCAAAGGGCCAAGAAATATACTTTGTTACATGAAGTAAAAAAATTACATTCTTATGTTAACATGAGGCAGGATATACCATCAAAATTTTAGTTCATGTATTGACTCTTAAGTTTGATTTTTACTGGGGAAGAGATTTGTAGCCTGTGTTGATTCATTTAAAAGGAGTGGGAGGAATTTTTTGGATGCAGAGAGATGGCAAAAGTATCGTTTCAATCCTTACATCAACAGAACAACAAAATGCCAGGCAATTGTCAAACTGACAACTCATCTTGAACCCATTGGAAAACTAAAGTTCAGGGCAACAAAATCCAAGGAAATACCGGAGCCTTGAAGGAAAAATAAGACATGGACATTTCCTAACTGGAGTAGCCATTGCTAGACACCAGTAAGAATCATCCAAATGATACTTTAACCACTTACTAAAGATCAAAGGTGGTCTCTCAGGAGGCTACCTCAGCAGGCACACACTCGGGCGGCGCTCCAGCCCCGTGCTCCTTCCCTCTTTCATTCCCAGCTGCTAAGATCTTGGAAGCTTTGAAACTCAGCAAAGAAGGAAAATCCATCGAGAACAATCTGTAAAGGTATCCTAGGATAACCTGCTGACCTCAACCCTTCTACAAAAATTCTGTGCATCCAGCCACTGAGGACTCAAAGGAAGCAGCGGTAGTCTAAAAGCTCCAAGATGGTGGCCTAGACGGACTCAGTGGACCTAGTCTCTCCAGAACCAGAGTTTGAAGTAGTGGAAATACCATCTCCTAGCCAGCTTCTTGGTGGCATCCTACAGCTCAGCATCCCCTGCAAGAATTTCACTCACGCTTGTATGCAGGGCCACCAGGCAGCAGCAATTACCACAAGCAGCGTGACTTCAGCAGTGAGCGGCAGGATACAGCTGTGGCCGGGGGCCCCAGCCCAGGGCTTCTTGCCCAGGATTCACCCCAGGCAGGCGGGGCCTGCTTCTCCATGGGGTACCTGGCTCCAGTGTCCACTCAACCACGCAGGACCCCTAGCAGTTGCTCCTGTGGACAAACGTCTCCCGGGCAGGAACCCTGGCTACTGTTCTTTGTGGATCTCCATCTACCAGGGCAGAACTTCCTATACTAGGGGTCACTGGACAGCATCTGGGGAAAAACTTTTACTTCAACACAGCACACTGTGAAACAGTGTCTCCACTGCATCCAAGACCACCAGCAGCCCAGACCTTTACCCTGTTGCTGAAGAAGATGGCTTCTTTGTGAGACCCCCACCTACAACATTCTTCACCAGAGCAGGGAAATTCCAGTAAGCAACAAACAACTACACCTACTGGAGGTGAAAGGAAGCAATCCTATTTATGTACATTGAGACTTTTTATATATATTTTTTTATTCTTATTTCTTATTTTATCCTTTATCTTTTTTCTCCTAATATTCCTTTTGTTTAATCTTTTTGTTTTGCTTCTCTGCTCTTGTCTTCTTTTCTTTCTTTATTTTTCCTTTCCTCTTTTCTCTCCCACTCTTTTCCCACCCTCTCATCCCCAACATTTTTGAAACCAAGTATTTGCTATACAGTGGGATACGGTAGACTGGGAAACCTGAAGAGTATACTAGAGTGGTATTATATAGTCTTGTAACTCCCACTTGCACATGTTTTATTTTTTTTAACTATCATGTCTCCTCACTAGCTGTACTCTCTTTTCTTCCTTCTTACTGGTCTTCCTCAACTCTCTTTCGTTCTGTCTACTAATAGCCAACTTCTCTTGGATTCCTTTTTCATGATTTCTAGGATCTAATAAACATATCCTCACTTCCTACTACCCTAACATTCTATCCTACACCCCACCCTCAAGTTTCTCTAGCCCACCAGCAGAAACTATAGACCCTTATGCAAACCCATTGTTTACATAATAGATGTTAAATGAACTCATAATTGCTGTATATTGTGACTAAACTATAAATGTATTTAGGAGCTATTAGGAGCTACTTGGCTTAAAACTACATATAGTTTGTATTGAGATCTGTCAATATTGGTCTCTCCCTTAAAGGAGAAGTATTGAAACCCTGCATGGAAACTATAACCCTATAGGATTAAAAAAACTGTAACACCTTGGATCAGCAGAGCTAGAAGGAAAGACACACAAACACCATGAAAAAACAAGGGAAGAAAGTGCCTCAAACAAACCAAGATACTACATTATTAGAATCCATGGTCAGTACAGCAGAAGAAATGACAGAACAGGAGTTCAGGATATACGTAATTAAAATTTTCTGTGACTTAAAGAATGATATAAGAGACTAACCTCAGTCAGCAAAAAATCATTTTGATAAAGAGATACATAGGCAAATACAGGAAGTAAAAAATTACTTCAATAAGGAGGTAGAGATTCTGAAAAGGAACCAAACAGAAATCCTTGAAATGAAAGAAACAATAAACCAAATTAAAAAAAAAAAAACTCAATAGAAAGCTTCACCAACAGACTAACCCACTTGGAAAACAGAACCTCAGATATGGAAAACAAAATATTTAACCTTGAGAATAGTGTTGACCACACAGTGAAGATGGTAAGAAACCATGAACAGAATATCCAAGAATTATGGGATAACATTAAAAGACCAAATCTAAGAATTCTTGGGATAGAGGAAGGCATAGAATTCCAAACCAAAGGAATGAGCAATCTATTCAATGAAATAATATCAGAAAATTTTCCAAATATGAAGAATGAATTGGAGAATCAAATACAAGAGGCTTACAGGACATCAAATGTACAAAATCACAACAGATCTACACCAAGGCACATCATAATGAAAATGCCTAACATTTAGAATAAAGAGAATCTTAAAAGCCACGAGAGAAAGGAACCAGATTACATATAGAGGGAAGCCAGTTAGAATCACTGCAGACTTCTGAACCCAGACCCTGAGAGCAAGAAGATCGTGGAATAATATATACCAAGCACTAAAAGACAGTGGATGCCAACCAATAATCTTATAGCCAGCAAAATTAAGTTTTAGGTTTGATGATGAAATAAAAACCTTCCAAGATAAACAAAAATTAAAAGAATTCACAGCAAGAATGCCAGCACTACATTCTTGGCAAATTATTCCATGAGGAGGAAATGAAAAACAACAATGAAAACCTGCAGAGGGAGGAGCTACACTAAAGGAAATACCAATCAAAGGAGAAACTCAGTCAAGTTAAAAACTAAGAATAAACCAAAATGTCTGGGATTACAAACCATGTTTCCATAACAACATTGAATGTCAATGGCCTAAACACAGCAATTAATAGACACAGACTGGCAGATTGGATAAAAAAAAAAAAAGGACCCAACATTCTATCTGACCATAATGGAATGAAACTAGAAATTACTAACAGTTTTTAAAAAAGAAGCCACCACAACACCTGGAGACTCAATAATTTGCTATTGAACAATGCATGGGTAACAGAAGACATCAGGGAGGAGATAAAAAAAATTCCTGGAGGTAAATGAGAACTCTGATACAACATACCAAAATCTCTGGGACACTGTGAAGGTGGTGCTAAGAGGAAAGTTCATTGCATTAAGCTCATATATTCAAAGATGTAAAAGTCAACAAATCAATGACTTGACACTGTAACTCAAAGCCCTAGAAAAAGAAGAACAAAATAACACCAAAAAAAGTAGAATTCAGGAAATAATTAGAATCAGGGCTGAAATCAATGAAATTGAAACAATAAACAATTCAAAAAATTGATAAAACAAAAAGCTGGTCTTTCAAAAAAAAATAAACAAAATTGGCAAACCCTTAGCCACCCTAACAAAAAGGAGAGAAAAAACCGAAATTACTAAAATTTGTGATGAAAAAGGAAATATCACAACAGACTCTGCTGAAATATAGAGGATAATCAGAAACTATTTTGAAAACTTATATTCCAGTAAAATAGAAAACCCTGGAGACACCAACAAATTCCTAGACACATATGACCTACCGAAACTGAACCAGGAGGACATTCATGACTTAAAAAGATCAATTACAAACAAGGAAATAGAAGATGCCATCAAGAGCCTTCCAACTAAGAAAAGCCCTGGACCAGATGGATTTTCAGTCGAGTTCTAAAAGACCTACAAAGAAGAACTCACTCCAATACTCCTCAAATTATTCCATGAAATAGAAAAGGAAGGAACCCTTCCAAACTCATTCTATGAGGCTAGTATCACCTTGATTCCAAAACCAGACAGAGACACATCAAAAAAGGAAAATTTCAGACCAATATCCCTGAAGAATATAGATGCAAAAACTCTCAATAAAATTTTAGCAAACTGCATACAAAAGCATATTAAAAAACTAGTTCACCATGATCAAGTGGGGTTCATTTCAGGCATGCAAGGTTGGTTCAACATACAGAAATCAATAAACATAATCCATCACATCAATAGACTTAAAGATAAGAATCACATGATTCTATCAATTGATGCAGAGAAAGCATTTGACAAAATACAGTACCCTTTCATGTTTAAAACACTAGAAAAACTAGGGATAGTAGGAATATACCTCAACATTGTTAAAGCAATATATGCTAAACGTAAGGCCAACATAATCCTAAATGGAGAAAAACTAGAAACATTCCTTCTAAAAACTAGAACAAAACAGGGATGCCCTCTCTCACCACTCTTACTCAATATAGTCCTTGAAACTCTAGCCAGAGAAATTAGACAGATGAAAGAAATTAAAGGGATATGAATAGGAAAAGAAGAACTCAAACTATCATTATTTGCAGACAACATGATTCTATACTTAGAGGATCCAAAAAGTTCCACCAGAAAACTTCTAGAACTGATAAATGAATTCAGCAAAGTTGCAGGATATAAAACCAATATCCATAAATCAAATGCATTTCTATACACATCAGCAATGAGTCCTCTGAAAGAGAAATTAGAAAAACTACTCCATTCGTAATAGCCTCCAAAAAAATAAAATACTTGGGAATCAATCTAACAAGAGTGATGAAAGACCTCTACAATGAAAACTACAAGACACTAAAGAAAGAAATTGAAGAAGATCTAAGAAGATGGAAAGACCTCCCATGCTCTTGGATAGGCAGAATCAATATTATTAAAATGGTCATACTACCCAAAGCACTATACAGATTCAATGCAATCCCAATTAAAATCCCAAAGGCCTTTCTTATGGAAATAGAAAAGGCAATCATGAAATTCACTTGGAAAAATAAGAGACCCAGAATAGCCAAAGCAACCCTGAGCAAGAAGAGTGAAGTAGGAGGCATCACAATACCAGACCTTAAACTTTACTACAAAGCTATAGTAACAAAAACAGCAGAGTATTGGCACCAAAATAGACATGTAGACCAATGGTACAGAATAGAAGACACAGAGAGTAATGCACATAAATACAGCTATCTCATACTAGACAAAGGTACCAAAAACATACATTGGAGAAAAGATAGCCTTTTCAACAAATGGTGCTGGGAAAACTGGAAATCCATATGCAGTAAAATGAAACTAAACCCCTATCTCTCACCATGCACAAAACTCA
>PVHX01027117.1:0-19831 GCA_004024805.1 Geosciurus inauris | reverse complement strand
TCAAATGGTGGTTCCATTCCAAGTTTTCTAAGGAATCTCCATACTGCTTTCCAGATTGGTTGTACCAATTTGCAGTTCCACCAGCAATGTATGAGCGTGCCTTTTTCCCCACAACCTTGCCAACACTTATTGTTGTTTGTATTCTTGATAATTGCCATTCTGACTGGTGTGAGATGAAATCTTAGGGTAGTTTTGATTTACATTTCTCTGATTGCTAAAGATGTTGAACATTTTTTCATATGTCTGTTGATGGATTGTATGTCTTCTTCTGTGAAGTTTGTGTTTAGCTCTTTGGCCCATTTATTGATTGGGTTGTGATTCTATACAACTTACAACTAGAGAATTGATATATTATCCTCTATCTATGTACAATGAATCAACTTGCATTGTTAACATGTAAGCCTAAATAAAAAAAAAATAATTTAAAATGAAAAAAATTAAAATGGAAAAAATAAAAAAGAAGATTGACCACCTGATTCCTGTTGGACAGAGAAGCAAGTAAAGTTAACCAAGGACGACTATTCCCAAATTAAAAATAGTGTTCAGTTTTTTCCAGGTGCTTCCTAATATGTGTATTTTGTGTCAAGTCAAATATCAACTAATAATTACTATACTTTAAAAAAGTCAGTATTCAAATATCTGTATTTCATTGATATGTTTCCATTTCATAATGATGAATTGTATTATAAAAGGGCTCTGTTGTCTATGCTGACCAGCTAAGTGTTTTATTTGTTGGTGTATGGAAAAGAAAGTGTGTTTTTGGACATGTCCAATGTTTTTATTATCTCAAAACTTTCTTGTCTACATGGTAAAACCTAGAATCAATAATTAAAAGGTAAATAGCAAGTACCTTACTGTAATTGCTTTCAATTATGAATATATCCGTTGGTAATTTTAAAAATATAATTTAACTTTTATCTACTAGTCATGAATGCAAGAAAATAATCAATAAGCTTATATCCAATAATGGAAGATTTTTATGTTATTGATAATTAAGTTGAATCTGAGATGTGTAAAAAAAAGTATTCTTTGTTAGTACAAAAAAAAAAATACCCTTGTCAGAGAGGTAGTAGTCTTATCTCCAACTTGTAGGAGAAGTACTGATGCATATGGAAGTAAAATTAGTTCCCTTCCCAAGATTACAGAATGGGACAAAACCTGCATTTGAATCCTTCCAGGCTCACATCAGCAGAAAGGAATAACTTGGAAGAGACTGGCTTCCACAGGCAGGAAAAACATCAAGAAGTGGTCAGAAGATGAACCTCTGAAGCTAGCCCCATGGTTTCCTAAAATATGAATAAAAACATTTCCATTGTCCTTACTGATGAGTGCCTAAGCAGCTGTATTTTCTCTGTTCACACAGGTAGGAAATCAAATTGGGCAGCCCTTGACGGATGGCAAGCCCATTCCATCATTTTCCAAACCCAGTGAAATGAGAAAAAGAAACAAATAGGCTGATATTCCTCAAGCATCTCTCTCCCCTTTGGGCATAGGGTTCACACTGACTTCAAAGAGAGTATCTGTCGAACTAGAGTGAAGGGAATCCATACCCTGAAGAATTGGGCTTGAAGAGCATAAATAATGATGAGAAATGGAGTCTGGGAAATTGGCTTGAAGATTCTGTAGTGCTTTTTAGTAATATACATGATTAAGTTTTGCATGTAAAGTGTGATTTTCTTTTATCTCACAAGTGTCTCCTTAAACAATGTTTTTAATTAGGGCCCTTGTTTTCTTTTACTTCTTTATTAGGGAAGCTTCACACTTAGGCTGACATTTGAATGTTCTTAGAAATAAACAGTTTCCATAAAAGCAAAATTTCTTCGTAAGATCATTACTATTATGTTGTGTGGGAAATGGAATAGCACCTCTGGGAATTTAATGCTGTCAAGAGTCTATTTCAGTAATATGTGACGCTCTCCAGCGAGTTCCACACTGTCTCCATTTGCTGTTACTTCTCAGCAAGTGAGAGGGGACAACCAAAGCCTTGCCCTGATTAAAATCGAAGGCATTTTCTTACATGAATAAAAACATTATCTTTAAAAAATTGAGCCACATGTTAACATTGGAATTCCCTGGTGCTTATTGGTAGAATCCTGTGATAAAATTTTGCCATCCCAGAAAGAATTGGAGGTAACAAAAATGAAAGCCACTCCCTCTTTTGACAATGTGATTCCAACATTTGTTTTTGCTTTCATTTGAGAACTGAGAATAAGGAGAGAATCTGTCAAGATTCTTTTCCTCTATACAGAATTTCAAATCTCTCTGGTGCATGGAGAATTTCTCAGTTCACAGCTTTCCTAAAGAATGACCCTAAAAAAGCCCCTGTCTGGGCATGACACCACCAGGCATGACGTGGCCAGGGCTGGGACCTTGCCTCGTCCTCAGGAAGACCCCCTGTACCACCTCCCTCAGTGACTCATGTGTCATATAACATCTTAGTGTGAATGTAAGCATTTTCATATGAAAAGAATTGATTTTTGCTACTGACATGGGATTCTAATGATTGGAAACAATATATTGATTTTTTTTTAATTAAAGCCATCTTCCCACTCATAATGGAAGGTCTTGCCCTTTGTGAAATTTATATCTGTACTCATTGGGTGATGTCTGCAATTACAGCTCCCAATGGCTAAGACCACATTTGGGAAGGAGAAGGAACTAACAGGAGAGAAATGATTCTCTCTCTCTTCTTGGGAAGGAGCTTTTAGCATTGGTCAAAGGTGGCTGATGAAAGGCTGGATGAATGTGGAAGTGTCTCAGCTCCATTGCAAACCCAGATGGACAAATTCCCCAGGGGTTCAGGGCTGTTCCTAATTCATGTCCACAGAATTTCCTTTATCCTTGTCCTGTTCCTTGAAGCAGCTGGAAGAAGCCAATAAAGACATTACACTTCGCTCTTTAAGCCACCCAGGCTGCAGAATTCTGTCATGGCAGCCCAAACCAATTATACTTTATTAATATCATTACTACTATTATTGTTATTTTGAGTATTACATTTCTCATTAGCAAGGAGAAATCATCTCTACTTATCTGTTAGGTTGCTTTGAAGATCTGCTAAAATAATATTTATGAAAATTAAAGAAAACCCTCAAACATTAAGATTATTAAGAATATTCCCTCCAGCCTTGACAACTAATTTGAGAATGTAAGGCATAAACAAATAGTTGTGAATGGATCAGTAATGATATTTCTCTGGTGACATATATACCTCCTGGTAGTGTCTTCTGAAGGAAAAACAACTGCCTAGTGGATGACTATAGTGGGGGGCACCATAAGTAGCAGTGTATGTAGGACTCATGGAGGACATAGTTTCACAGGCAACATTTCCAATCTTTCTAGAAAGCTCCACCTAGAAGCACTCTTATCCTACCATATTCAATGCAGGCATTTGACGTAAGAGAAACCACAAAGGGGAAAAGAAACCATCCCAAAGATTCATATTCCAAGAAAAGAGGAGGGCTTTCTTAAAATCAAAGTGTGGTCACTGTAAAGAACAAAGGCAGAGTCATGACCCGTCGCATGACCCTCCAATTTCCGCACTGATCATCTTTTTCATCTTCAGGCTTAGCAAATGCAGGTGACTGAAAGCATAATAGCTCAGACTGGTTCATTGCCTCAAATACAGATCCCATGCTAGCCAAAAATATGTGTGAGGCATTAAGAGGCCCTTATACTATCAGAAATACAGTATGAATGAAAGCACTTGTCAGATATTTATTCCCTGGTAGAGCTGGTTTTGTTATTTCATTTCTAGATCTGATATAAAAGATGAGTTGAGATACAACTGGATCTTTTGCCAAAAGCCAAGGATGAATCATGTGTTTGGTGGCTTCTTGTGTGAAGCAAATGCCAAGCCTCTACATGAAGACAGGGGAAGGAGCAGCAGTAAGGATATAGCAAACTACCCTCTAAGACTCTTCAGCAACTTGAACAGCTCTGGAAGATTCTTGGGATTGATCTCTGCTCTCCACTCCTCACTCAGGTGACCCATTTGGTGAACAGTTTTGCCAGTCTTCAAAGATTTGGTTAATTTATGGTGGTGGCAAACGTGTTCTCAAAGACCATGAGGCAGAAGTCATAGACCAAGACACTTTCTAGGAGGCAATTCCAATTGTCTGCTATTTACATTCTAGTCCCATAACTTCATTTTGTGTGCAGTGTACAAATTCTCTACCAAAAATCCACCCTAGTTCCTCTCATTTTTGTGGGTACTAAAGTATTAAAAATCTGGTTTCTTCCTCTTTCCTATTCCCGTATCTTGAGTGTCTTGCTGACCGAGACTTTTTATTTTTTATTTTTTGCTGACAAAAAATACTTGCAATCAGAGAAATGGAAAAACTGAGCTCTGGTTATGTACTATGACTTGAAATGCATTTAAATAAAATAACTAAATTTAAAAAAAAATACTTGTCTAATTTTAACTATTTAATATGTTCTATCCTTACTAACAAAGCATAAGAATCACATACAGAAGCATAAGGACACATACAGAGTCTTTTACAAGGCATTGCTTCCATTCATATTATTTAACCCAAAATAATAGTCTTCCCTACTTTGGAAGACTTCTTCAGATCTATAATATTATTATTCCACACTTAATATACCACATGTACCTTTTTACACATCTCTTATCTCATTATGAAAAAAACCTCACTTCTGTGTTTTCACTACTTTTTTATCTCCTTGTCAAGTGTTGTCCCATCACACAAGCTGAGCCACATTATAACCCAGTACTCCATTATCTGTGACTTAACTCTTATCACCTAGCTGATCTCTTAGAATGCAAAGAAATGGTCTCTAGATTTCTGTATATAGAACAATGCAAAATGTCTCTTCATAATGGCCAATGAGACATTTTACTAGAGGGTGAAATATGTGTCCCCTAGGTACCCACATAATGCAGAGAATCTTGGGAGCAGATGTGGCCCAGGTGAGAGGGAGACACCTGGCAGGAACCTAATAATGGGGTAAAAAAGTTCTCTTCCCTCCATCTTTGCCAATCGTGCAGAAGACCCACTAAAGCCATCGTAGTTGAGCCATGTGGCCATAATACCAGTACCTTTGGCTTTAAATGCAATTGTATGGTAAAGCCTACCCTAATTCAGCAAGTAGCAAATTTATATTCATTTTCAAAGGAAAGTCTTGGATTATTGCAGGTTTTAAACTGATAGGAAAATCTTCACAAGAGCTTAAAGTTCCCTTGAACCATTGCCAGATCTCACACAAGATAGAATAAAAATGGACTCACAGGAAGCAGTAGCTAATGTTTCTTACAAATGTTAAAAAGACAACTTACATTATTGCTCACTTTTCATGTACCATGATTCTTTCCATAACCCTCAGGTACCACTGAACTATACATACTGTCCATGTCTCCAAGTTTTGATTTAATAATAATAATGAGAGGCAATTTTGAGAATATCAGCACTCATTCTAGAATAGAGAGTAACACTTTTACTTGGAAAATGAGAATTGCATATAATGATAACTTTAAATTCTGATCTGATATGTTCATAAAAATGTGTTCATGCAAAGAGGAAATTGTTTAGAGTTTGTTAAGTTTTAAATCTAAAATGCAACTTGAGTACTATGGGAGTCCAGTGAAAGAGAGAATGTTGCCCATCCTGTGATGGGAGGATGGTTTTATACCTTCTGATCATATAGTGACCACTACAGAAAGTTAGATACTTTTGAAGGCCATATTTTACTGTCTATTTCTGCTAAAGGCAAACAGGGAATAGGCGATCTTTTGATGTTTAATTCAAACCTCTAGCAGCTAGTATTCTCTGCTTATCTGAAAAATGGTAGATGGCAGTGGTTTAAAAGAGCTAGTCAGGTGGACAACTTCATAGGGGCTAACTCATGGACCAAGCTAAAGGAAAGCAAGTTGGAGTAGGATGCTTTGAAAGGAAAATCCCTTTGATTACATTCTCAAATTACTGAGGTAACATCTTGGTTAAATTCATGACTTTCTTCCTAATAGACCTGTGGGTCTATGAATTAGAAACTGTGCTACTAGGAGTCAGGGGCTAATATTTCCTCTGATTGTGGAAAAAAGTTCTTTCTCTATAAATGGACTGAAAGAGGTGAATCAAAAACAGTAGTTTAAGAAGGAAGATAGCTCTATTTCCAGAAAGTGTTTACTGAGACTTTCAGAACACACTGAAACCTATCAAGTGATTTCCTGCCAGGGCTTTTTACTCAGACAGAATCTATCATTGGAGGAGATTTCAATGAATATGCATTGTTACAGTTTGAAATTGGAATGTCCTCCAAACTCACGTTTTGAAAGCATGTTCCCCAATGCAGTAAGGTTCATGGGTCTTTCAGGCAATGATTAGGGTTCTGATCTCATCAGTAGATTAATCCATGTGATAGATTGATAAGCTGAATGGACTTCTGGGTGGTGACTGTGGGCAGGTGGAGTATGGCTGGAGGAAGTAAGTCACTGGGCGCATGAGTTCCTGGCCACTTCCACTCTCGTGCTCTCTGCTTGCTGGCTGCCATGAGCTGAACAGCTTTCTTCTGCCGTACCCTTCCACCATGATGCTATTCCTCACCTGGGACCCAGAGCAGTAGAGTTGACAGACCATGGACTGAATCTCTGAAATTGTGAGCCCCAAATAAACTTTTCCTCCTCTCATTTGTTCTTGTCAGGTATTTTGTTCACAGAGACGAAAAGCTGACTAACACATGCTTTGGTGTTGTGTAGATCTGTATCTAATCTTG
This sequence comes from Geosciurus inauris, assembly GCA_004024805.1. Lineage (NCBI taxonomy): Eukaryota > Metazoa > Chordata > Mammalia > Rodentia > Sciuridae > Geosciurus > Geosciurus inauris. Next base: position 13,102 of record PVHX01027117.1, on the reverse strand, counting down.
CATTAGATATGGGAATCTCAGTTTCCTAATCTGAAAAGTGGTAAGTCTGGATTCGATTTTTACAGTTCAAATTGGCAGATTTTTCTACTCAGAATTAAAATGAGGAAGACATACTTTAGAATTTGCTAGATCTTTCTAAATCCACAAATTCATGGTGCTGCAATGTAAAGCATCCTGAGTAGCAAAGAACCATCTGCTTAGAAATAGCAAAGGAGGTGAGCTGCTGTGCTATTATTTTGGCTAAGAGGCAAGCCTAGAAATTGAATAATAGTTATGAAAAGGAACAAAATTATGGGATCTGGGGCTTTATTTCTGCATTGAATGTTTCTGTATTGTAGTCATTCTAAAATTAGGTTTCTCTTGAAAGGTGGTGTCTTGAAGAAGGCATCTTACTTGAATGTAAGATGATATCAGGTAACAATTTAGTGATAAGAATTTGGCAGTGGTTTCATTTCAGCTTCTGGTGGGCTGATGTGCAAATGAGAACTACTTCCATCTGCTGTGCTCAGTAACAACACAGGCAAGCAACTAGGAAGAACCTCCTCTATATAGGCAAAAGCCACTGTGGGCTCACCTACTCGTTGTCAAAAGAATATAGCCATAGGGTATCAAAAAGGGGGGGGGCAAATTTCCAGCATATATGTGCTATTTCAACTGGTTTCTCTTCCACAGAGATTCTAAGACTTTTAAGAAGAGAGAGCTTGCAAATTCTACTTTCTTTCTCTTCTTTTTAGTGTTATCACTATGTTCAAATGAGTAAAACCGACATGTTTAGGGACAGTAGTACTAATGCTATCAGTGCAGTCCAGCTAACAACACTTTAGGCTTAAAAGCACACATCGTTTTTGCCCAATGGAGTTATGATGTAAAATGACAATACAGAATATGGGAGATAGGTAAGAAAAAAGTCTTCAGGGCGTTTCTACAATGCTTTTCTGAGCCAAGATTAATGAATTAAACACAAAATGAGCTAGCAATATTGTTCTTTTTTCTTGCCTTTGAGCTTGTGTCACAGCTGTATTCCAGCTTTACTTCTATTATCTTTGCAATTCTGAATCAGATCTTGTGTTTTCCAAATTTTTGACCATTTACATTACTGCCAGGCCAGAATACAAAAGTCTTGAGGAAGATTGCTCTCATATCCTTTCCATTCCTTTAAAGTGCTTAGGACAACACAGGGATGCACATACGACACAGACTCCACGACTACTAATCAGCAAACTCTCTCTGACCCTATCGTCTTTCTCTAAAGCAGTAGTCAGTTTTTCATAAAACTTAATTTATTCTATTTAAAGGACTGGTGTTTATTTTGAAATCATGTCTTCCTTCTACTTTGGTATGGTAATGTTCTTTCTTTGATTAAAATAATGATATTAGTAGATGGTAATTACCTATCTGTTATTTAGTATTCTTAGTTGACAAATATCTCAGCAGACCTGTTTTATTCTCACCCCCTATTCCTTCTTAAATGTTATTAGTCCACCAAACTCAAAAGTCTGGGAAGCCCTGCTTTAGAGGGCAGAATTTGCACTTTTTGTTTGTTTAAAACCAGGTATCTATAATACAATAGTTCTCCCTTATCTGTTGTTTTACTTCCTATGATTTTAGTTACCTGTGGTCAACAGCAGTCTGAAAATATTAAGTAAAAAATTCCAGAAATAAACATTTCCTAAATTTTAAATTGCATATCATTTTGAGTGGTTTTTAATTTCCTACCATCCTGCCCAGGACATGACTCTTTCCTTTGTCTGGTATATCTGTACTGTATGTGCTATCTGCCTGTTAGTCACTTAGTAGATGTCTTGGGTATCAGATGGACCAACGTGGTATAACAGTAAGTTTTCTTAACTCAAGTAACCTTTATTTAACTAATAATGTCCTCAAAGCATATGAGTAGTGATCCTGGCAATTCAGACATGCCAGAAGGAAACCATATAGTGCTTCCTTTAAGTATAAAGGGAAAATTTTTGCCTCAGGAAAACAAAATCATATACTGAAATTGCTAACATCTATATTATTATTGTTGTTTGCCTCTTGTTGTGCCCAATGTATAAACTAAATTTTGTCATAGGTACGCATGTATATGAGAAAACAGTGTATATTAGGGTTTGTACTATCTGCAGTTTCAGGCATCATCCAATGGGATTCATGGAATATATCACCCATGGATAAGAGGGGACTTCTACCCTGTATGCAGCTTTAGTAGATTGTTCTGGGAATGGTTCCCACTGCTGCTGCCAGATTTCTTCCTTCTGAGTATTATCTGAGTTTAATGAGTAGGAATTCACAAGTATCCACATCTTTGGTAGGCCTTCTGACAAGTCTGAGCTGGGCTACAGGATTTGCTTGAATGAATGGGACAACAGCAAATATAATACAAGCAGACATCTTAAAAGTGTTTTTACATCCAGCCAGCCCTGTAGGTTCTCCTATAACCCTGCCTCTGCCATGCTAAAGAGCCAGGCCAGCCTGATGAATGATAAGAGGCACCTGACCCAGTCACTTGCTTTGCCCCAGTCAACAGCCATCTAACTGCCAACCATGTGAATAAGGCTATCCTGACTACCAGCATCCTGCTGGCTTGCCAAGCAAGCAAGAGCAAGCCCAGCAGAGACCACCAGAGCCCAGGCAAGAGCTGCTCAGCAGAATAATGATCTCAAAGAATGGTTATTGTTTTAAGCCACCATGCTTTGGGTTGGTTTATTATGCAGACATAGATAATTAATACAGTGACACAGTGCCTGGTCTTTAAACATCATGAAAAATGTCTGAGGGTATCTCAGACCCATAACAAATAGTAATGATATGACAAAATTCATTGGCTAAAAGTGAATTTGGACTCTCACTTTCTTTGAGAGTACCCCCCACCCCCAAGCAGGAACCTAGTATAATGATGTCTGCTTTTTAGCAGTCTTCAATCAACATCTTTTAAACCAATCCAATGCCTGTCATCAGGGTAGGCCTGAGGGTCAGAATGGCCCACTATGATTTGAAGGTTGAAGGTTGTAGGACACGCCTCCCCTCTCCACATATCTCCTTGATTAATACTTGAAATGTCTGCATCAGCAATTGGTTCTCTGTGTTGAAGCCATGCTCCCCATGAGGCCTTTTAAAAAATGCAAACATTCCTGTCTTGGTTAGCATACTGTCATCCCTTCCCTAGGAATGGAGTTATCATATGTCTCAGTACCCAAGGGGTCAAAGTTGGAGTAAGAGCAACAGCAAAGGAGAACCAATGCTGAAAGGGGGCAAAAAGGGCCCTGAAGACTAAACAGGGTGCTGAACACACTTTCTAATGTTGCTGAGTCGGCTCTGCTTCCTCACGAGAGCCTGGCCAAAGGTTGAATTGCCCACTCCAAGGAGAGGAGAAATGGAATCTGCCTGAGCTTTGGCTTCTTGCCCTGGGGGCGGGTATGGGCGGGCTGGGGAAAGATTCATCACCTCCAAGTATTAGCTTTTCTCTTGGAAGGCTTCCTGTACTTTGCATCCCTACTTTGTATCAGTGTTTTTAGGATACTTTCATAGGGTGCATATCAGCTCTCTGTTCTTTGCTACGCTTTCCATTGTCCACTCTGGACTATCTTTCTACTTTTTCTAAAAGTCTTTGGATGTGAGTTGGTTTTGCCAAAATGTAGAACTATAATGATGAAAAGCCATAGAGGGGACAGGCCAGCAGGATGCATGGCTTGCTCTGCCAGATTACTTCTTTCTGAGCATTATCTGAGTTTAATGAATTGAAACCCACAAGTATAATTAGCACAAGGCTTAAGATACTACTCTCTGTGTGTAATTGAATTTAATTTACAGCTTGAACAATTGCATTTACATGTTCAACTAAATGTTTGTCTTTGTTGATTCTAAAAGTCTCCACCCATATTTATCTAGGGAGCCTTAGAAAGGCCAAGAGTCCCTTGTAAAGAGCTGGGGTGTTTCAGGATCTCTTTACTTGAATTGGAAAGCAACGTTTGTGAAATGCAATCCTAGGAAATTACCTAAAAGACACTCGCTTTCTGATGTGAGGCATGTTATCAGCTTTCTAAATGTACAGCCTTAAGCCTCAAAAGAATGCTGTTCTGTTGCTTAATACAGCAACCTGAAGCCTCCTGGGGTGAAAAGTGGTTAGCATAATTAAACTGCTGACTGTTCTTAAAGGGGAAAGGTGGGTTTTGTTTTAAGATTACAAGTGGTATTTCCAAGAGACTTTCAGTTGGGGCCATCTTGATAGTATAGGGTATCTTGCATTCTGCTATCCTTAAATTGCAGGCACAGCAAACTAAAAGTGGTTGTAAGAGACAGTGTAATTCCATACACATATTCCCTAGAGTATCCCCAGACACAGATGAAAGTATCTCTTCCCTCCCTCCCCTCTCCTCCTTCCTTAGTTAGCAAAAGCAGAGTGGGAACAAGACAATATTTGCAAAGCTGAGCTCTTCCTTCTTAGGCATTTGGAGCAAAAACTCTAATGATCTCATTCACAGACCTCGCAGGCATCCTAGAGGAACTGCAAAGTTTGGCCAGTGCTGTTGCTGTCATATCATTTCAGCTGAGACTTCCCTGCTGCCTGACTTTCCTTATATCAGTGTTTCTCAAAATAGAATAAAATATAGACATAACCTGTTCATAAGACCACAACACACAGATTACAGCATTGAATTACAATGTTACTAAAATTTGTACAAACATAAAAACACTTAGAGCTTCAAAAGAGCTAAACGAATCTACCAATAAAACAACCCCATAAAAACCAGTGACATTCAAATTAACAACATTAATTTAAAGAGATGCCTGATTTTTGTTTTGCAGAACCTCACATATGAATTGGTAGGATGACTGTCACAAGTGTTCTGATCAGTAAGCTCTGTCTAGGCTTCTAGGGAGGGATATGCTGCTTCGTTCGACACCTTTCTGTGTCAAAAATAAAGTGAACGTTTACATATGTAGCACACTCAGCCATTGGGTGAGTGTGAAAGTCCATTTACAAAGGAAGTCTGCCTGTTTTTCCTGCATTCATCTGTGACCATTAAAGTCAAGATGCAATAGCAGATAGTGTGCCACCAGGCAGAGAGGGTAGGTAGAAGTTGTTGGTTACCAAGGCATGGGGTCCACTCCCAGAGGTGAAATTCCTGCCTGAGTGAACAAGATTCAGGGTCCACTTGCAATCTTTAGAAGGAGTGAGGATCTGAAGGGAATGTTGATAGACATGCTTCCTCTTGGTCAGTGGAACAGTCACAATCACATATGTGAGAACAGCCCTTGTCTCAACAGAGGCATGTCTATTCTCTATGGCAACAGAAGGTAGAAAATACCAGAGCACCTTCTCTTTCCAGTGAATGACACTTGGTTCTTCCCCTTAGCATTTCTATTATCTGTGGCCCTCTTAAAAATTGCATACTCTACAGACCTTAGACTTAGAAGATGGAGTCCTCATTCTTTTGGAGGCTGAATACCATATCTAAAACATTACTTGTTCCCTCTCCTGCTCCAGGGAAGTACCTGCCCCATCTTTGCTCTTTCTGTTGCTGACACTTACTCACACCCCGGTCAGGGTCACTCTGTTGTACACTTGGGAATCTGGTTTCCAGTCTTCATCAATGTCTTTATCCTGCTGGCATTTTTAATGGTTTCATTTGGACTGCCAGTTCAATGGCCAGACCTTGTTATTGTTAGTGTTCCTCAGCGTCAGTGGCTTTTCACCGCCTCTTCACCTCAGCCATATCCTCAGGTTGGTTGCTGTGTGCACCATTTCATTCCGCAGAACCCTTCTACTCCAAAAGCTTAACTTTCTACTTCTCACTCTCTGGTTTTAAATTCCTACTTTTACTCTCTGATTCTCTGACCTCACCGAAACATCTCTGGTTGCTCTAATTTATTCCATTCTACCACATTATCTAAACTTTATATCCTTGGAGCCAAGATTTCATGGTCCATTGTTTCTACACTCAAAGGTCAAAATTCCTAGTTCTTTTCATCTATTGTTTTTCTTTTACACGTGTCCCCTGAAACCCCAACTACAAATCAACGTAACTGTTTTACCTCTACATTTCTTTATATCACAAACTTCTCAGATTGGTGATGCCAGTTTATAACTTCAATTGGACCAAAGCTGCTTAATAATCCTTAGATATCTTTTTTTTCCCTTCCCCACAGTGACTATTTCAAGCTCATCTCTTCTCAAGTCTTCTACCACTCTATGACTCCTCATGCTTTTAGCAGGGAACTAACTCTTTTTTCTTTAAGAAAATGGAATTCATTCTATAGATATCACCTCTACTTTCTTTTACTCTACATAAAACTTGCTATATGGGCATTCATTCTTCCTTCCTGATTTAATAGACAAGAAGATTCTACCTACCTCCTTGTTATGGTTTAGATTAGGTGTCCCCCAAAAGTTCATGTGTGAGACAATACAAGAAAGTTTAGAGAAGAAATGATTGAGTTATAGAAGGCTTAACCCAATCCATGAATTAATCCCCTATAGAGATTCACTGAGTGACAACTGTAGGCAGGTAAGGTGTGGCAGATAGATCCCTGGGGGAGGGGGTGTCTTTGGGGTACATATTGTGTTCTTATTGAGCTGACCTTTCTCTCTGCTTCCTGGTATGATGTCTTGAGCTGCTTCCGTCCACCACACTATTCCACCATGATATTCTGCCTCACCTCCAGCCCCAAGGAATAGAGTTAGCTATCTATGGACTGAAAGCTCTGAAACCATGAGCGCCCAAATAAACTTTTCCTCCTCTAATTTTCTTATCAGATCTTTTAGTCATAGCAGTGAAAAAGCTGACTAAAGCACTCCTCATCACTCTCACCATGCTGATCCTAGTCTAGGCTCATTCTCATTGCTCCACCACTGTTATTGATCAAATAATCTCTCACGGCCTTTCATGAGTCTTTGTTATTTATCAATTATCCCCTTTGTCTTTCATAGTTTCGGCACTTCATGTCTATTGGCATATTTCCATTAACACTCAAACACTCTCAAGTGTATTCTTAGTATGGTTTGAATGTACACCTCAAAGTTCATGTGTTAGAAAATTAATGCCCAGTGCAACAGTGATGAGAGTTGGGACCTTTAAGAAGTAATTAGGTCATGAGGATTTTGCCCTCATGAGTGGATTAATACCATTATAGTTGGAGTAGATTAGTTATCACTGGTGTGCATTCCTGATAGAAGTATGAGTTTGGCTCCTTTCCCTCTCCCTCTTGCCCTCTCTTTCCTTCTTGCCTTCTGCATTGGAATAATGGCAAGAAGGACCTTATTATGCCTCTAAAACTGAGAAAAATAAATTTCTTTATAAGTTGCCTAGTTGGTGGTATTCTATTTTTAGCTACTCAAAATGGATGATGACATTCCTACTTTTAAATAACAATAATTTTCTCACTGTCCCTTTTTACCTATCACCCTGTCTTCTTCTCTCCATAATAAATCCATTGAAAGAGTTGTCCACTTACATTGTCTTCACCTAATCCATCACCTGGCATTCACTCCTTAGTCTACAGCCTACAATAGTCATCTTTGCACAAAAACACCACTTGGGCCTTGTTTTCTGTTACTAATTCCAATGCAGGCTTTCCTTTCTTATCTTATGCCCTATTTATAACATTTGACATTATAGACCACCCCTACCTACTCAACACTCAGCTTTAGCTTCTAGCACTGCTCTCCCTGGTTTTTTCCTACATCTCTTGATGTTGTATCTTAGTCTGTCCTTTGTCTGTTTGCATAACTTTGGAGGTTCTTGAGATTGTCCCTTAGATCTGCTTTTCTTCCTACTTATCTATCTTCTCTGAAAAGTCTCAGTAACTACATTTTCAACTTATAGAGCTAGAGAAGCAACAAGGATGAATTTGAATTCCAGTTAGGTGTTTACCATTCAGAGATGAGTGAAGATCCCCAATGGTTTCATCTCTGGAAATTTAATCAGACTCTGGGCTCAGGTGGAGTTATACTAAATGACCTACTTGGAGGTAGTCCACAATAGAAAAGTGAAAATGGAGAGGTTTTTGATGATTGTGAAAGGCTAAAAAGACATGTTAGAAATTTGAGGAAACCCCAAAAGTGACCAGTGTATGGTGAGTTAAACATGGACGTAAATTCTTCAATATTTTCCCCATTAACAGTTAAGATCTATGTCCTTTATCCTGGAATCTGGACAGGCTCAGTGACTGCTTTGATAAATAAGACATGACAGTAGCAATGTTTTAACAGATTCTAAGCCCAGGCTTTAAGAGATTGGCAACTTCCATTTCCTGCTTCTTAGAACCCAAACTCCATGCTATGAGACTATCCAAAGAGCTACATGGAAAAAATCAATTAAAGAGGATACTTAGTAGCCTCAGCTAATCTCCCATCCAAGAAACAGTATTAACTTGCCTGACATATGAATAAGCCATAATAGAACTGGATCATTCCAAACTCAGTGAGCCACTCTAGTTGATGTTCCATGGAAAAGAGATGAGGCATCTCCATCAAGTCCTGCCCAAATTACAGATTCATAACCAAAATAAGTAAATGTTATTGTTTTAAGCAACTAAGTTTTGGGGTGATTTGTTAGATACCAATAAATAATTCATGTAGAATAGGAGTTTTAAAACAATGTCAAATGCTTCGCAAAAGCTTAGCATAATCTTCCTTATTCTTAGAAGGCTCAGAGGAGAAAGTTCCACTAGAAGGAAACACCAGCTTGTCTCTTCCTTAAACAATTTACAAATGTGCTTGATCTCAGAGCTATTAGAAAGAGTTGGAGAAGTGATATTATGGTTTATATATTAAATGTTCCTCAAAACCTCATGTGTGAGACAATGCTAGAGAGTTTAGAGGATAAATGATTGGGATACAAAAGCCTTCACCTAATCAGTGCATTAGTCCACTGATAGGATGGTAACTATAGGCAGGTAGAGTGCAGCTGGAGGAGGTGGGTCATGGGTGGTGAGCCTCTGGAGATTCTATCCTGTCATTGTTTACCATAGTACTCTCTCTCTCTCTCTCCCCCTGCCCTTCCTGGTGCCATGCCCTGAGCAGCTTTCCTCTACCACACTTCCTCCATGATATTCTGCTTTACCTTGGTCCCCAAGGAGTTGTGCCAGCCGTCAATGGACTGAGACCTCTAAAAATGTGAGACTCCAAATAAACTCTTCCTCCTCTAATTGTTCTTGCAGGTCTTTTGGACTAAAACAAGTGGGTTATTACAGGAGAAAACAGGAGGCAAAAGGCTAAGTCTAAAACCTCTGAAAAGCAGAATTGAATTACGTGCAGTTTTCCAGGGATGAGGAGCCAGAAATCTGTAAGGCTCTTAATCTTAAAACACCAGAAAAGCCACCCCTTGAGCTAAGAGTTGGAAAAAAATAAAGTTAATCATACTAAGACAATTAACTAGCCTGTGTCAGCTCAGTCTATGACTGGATTGAGGTGGTTACATAATTACCTTGTTCTTTTTAAGAGGAAAGCAGGAAGAAATAGTTACTGGTGAAGATATCATCTAGAGATTTAATGACTTTTTAAATTTGGCAATGTCCAGCATACTATCAAAACTAGACTACTGAAGCTGCAAGAATCTGAACTTATATTCAAGAGGAGATATGAGGCAATAAGAGACCCACAGTGAAAGACTTGGACATAGAGACAGTGATTTTAAACTCATAGTTGAAAAGTTACAGAAAATATAGGAAAAGATATATAAAATTGGATGACAATAATGAGTTTCCAGAGAAGACTATAATCCACAAAAAAAGAGAATCAAATGGATGATCTAGGAATTGAAAATATAGTATTCAAGATTAAGATATTGTGTGGGTTTAAAATCAGACCAGAAATATCAAAACACAAAATTAATGAACACAAAGATAAACAATAAGAAGTAAAGGGAAGCATATTGAAAAGGAATAAAAGAGTGGAGAAAAGTAATGAAGTATAAGAGAATATGAGACACACACCAAAGGCCTAACATACGCAGGTGAAACCCTAGGAGGAGAGAGAGAATAGATTCCAAGAAATATTTGAAGTGATAATTGCTGAGGTTTCAAAATGTTAAAGACAGAGACAAATAGATTCACAAAACTCAGTGGACCCCTAGGTAGGGTAAATACAAAGAAACTACCTGTAGGCACGTTAAAATCAAATTTCTTAGCACGTAACACAAAATTTTTTAAAAGTTACGAGAGAGTAACCTAGAAAAAAGAATTGTTACCTTCAAATGAGAAAAAAATAACACTGATTCTGACTTTTCAACAGAAAACATGAAAGCCAGAAGAAACAGAATAAATTCTTCAAAGCGCTGAGAGAGAAGAAAACACCACAGTTCAAATTCTATGAGAAAATGGAAGTAAAATGGAGATCAGAATTAAAAGAATAAACTAAGTCATTTTTGAAAAATCAAAATTGGGAACATTTTTCTCCAGACAACTAAAACCATAAACAATTTTATAGACAGTTCTTCAAGCTGAAGGAAAGTGATCTGAGATGGAAGTAGAGAGCTGCAGGAATAAGAATAAAGTGACAATGGAGATATATAAAATAATATTAATAAGCTTTAGCAAAAATAAAAATATCTTGTGGGCTAATGATATGTACAATAAAAGAGCATTACTTAATAGGGAGGCAAATGGAAATGTACAGTTGTAAAAATTTTGCATTATGTGGAAAGTAAGTATATTAGTTGAAGGGAGATTGTAATGAGCTTGGGCCACAGGTTATATAATGATGTACAAATAAACAATAAGGAGAATGAGAAAACATTGAATATATATTTGATCAATCTTGTCAAAAGCCAAAATTGCAACTTTAGTTTACAATCTTTTTTTTTTTAAGTGCTGGGGATCAAACCCAAGGCCTCACATCTTATAAAAGGTAAAGGTTAATTCAAGAAAATATAAAATTTGGTTTTCCCTAATAATGAAGCTCCAAAACATATACTAAAGCAAATATTGATGGAATTTTAAACAAAACAAAAATTAGATACATTCTCATAGCTGAAATTATAATATTCCTCTCTCTGTAACTGATAAAATCTTCAGACAAAAAATCGGTAAGTGTTCAGAAAGATTCACATAGTATGATTAATTCAAAATAGAAGAAAAATTACAGACTTTACAAAAATTATATTATAATATGCACAAAACACTAACCAGTATAGACCATGCATTGAACCAAAAGGGGCTCCCCAAAATATCAAAGATTTGGAATCATACAGAATATGTGTCTTGGGCCACAAAAAAATTAAAAATAAATAATAGAGAACTAGAAAATCACCAGATGTTTGAGAGTTAAGTAACACATTTCTAAATAACTCATGGGCAATGAAAATATCATGATGGAAATTAGAAAGTATTTTGAGCTGAATGCTAATAAAAGCACAGAAACTTGTGGGATACCAGGAATACAGAGCTTAGAGAAAATTTTCTTGTTATAAATTCACTTATTAGAACTGAAGAAAGCTTGAAAACCTAAGTTTCTATACCAAAAATCCAGAAAAATATTTATATTATATTCAAATAATACGAAAGAAAATAAGACAGGTAAAAGCAGGGATTTTTTAAAAAATGGTTGTTTGACAAGATTAATAAAACTCAAAACTACTAGAAAGGCCAACTTATATAATAGCAGGGGAACCTCCCTCACAATTTCATAATATTAGGACAGAAAAGGAGACGACGATTTATCTACAGACATTACAAAATAATGAGATTTTTTAAAAGTTTTTTTTAATTATCAATGGACTTTATTTATTTATATATGGTGCTGAGAATCAAACCCAGTACCTCACACATGCTAGGCAAGTGTTCTACCACTGAGCCACAACCTCAGCCCATGAGATACGATGGTGTGCTAAAGTTTTATTAAATAAAACACACAAATTCCTAAGAAAACAAATCATCAAAAGTGATAGAAGAACAAACTTTAAAAACCAAATAGTCCAATGTCAATTGAACCTGTAATTAAAAAGATTCATGCAAAGAAAACTCTGGGCCCATGTTGTTTTCTTGATACATTTTTCTAAACACTAAAGGAAGAAATAACACCAAATTTAAACAATCACTTACAGAGAATAGAAAAAGCCTGAGTACCTACCAGCATTTCTATTAGGCCAACATAGTCTCAATATTAAAATCTAATGAGGGAATTGATTTCAAAAAGGAGAAATTTGTAGACCAATTAAAACTCAAGAACATAGAAATATCCCAAACAAAGCAATAATGAATAGGATAAGTCAATGCATGATATAGATCTTAGGATTTGTTTATGGAAGGTAAAGTTCATTTACAATTAGAAAATCAAACATTATTTGCTACATTAACAATATAAAGAAAGAAAATTGAATCTCAATAAATGCAAGAAAATTAATTCAATTTCAAAGGAAACAAAATGCTGAGAAAATTAAGAAAAAGGGAACTTCATAATCTAGTGAAGATTTTATATAGAAGACAGAAACAAAACAAATCCTGTTGCTAACATCATTCTTATTGGTAAAATAATGAATATTTTCCCCCTGACTTTAGGAATCAGATAAAGATGTCTACTATCATTACTTCAACTCAACATTGTACTAGATATCCTGCTGAGTGCAATAGGTCAAGAAAAATACACTAAAATCTAAAATATTGTAAAGAAAGAAGTAAAATTATCTCTCTGTAAGGCCAACATATTTTGCATGTGTAAAACTTACAAAGAATTTTATTCCACTTAATAAATGAATGTAGTGTGATCTTGCATGAATGCCAATATGTAAACATCAGTTTTATTTCTATACATTATGAGTAAACAATTGGAAATAGAAATTAAACAATAGCATGGAAAAATATCATGCACTTTTTCTAGTACATATCTAGGAATACATCTAGTGAAAAAATTATAAGACTCTTATACATTTTAGTTTTCACTACAAAACATGGCTGAAAGGAGAGCAAAATAAATTGAGAGGTTTATCATCTTTATGAATTGTAACATTCATTTTTTTCCAAAATATGCATTATCATCTTTTTTCATTTGGTCTTAGTTATACATGAAAGTAGAATACATTTTCACACACCCTACATAAATGGAGTATAACTTCTTATTCTTCTAGTTGTACATGGTGTAGAATCACACCAGTCATGTAATCATATA
>PVHX01027116.1:0-19826 GCA_004024805.1 Geosciurus inauris | reverse complement strand
TGTAAATGACAATTTCATTTTTCTTTATGGTTGAATAAATCTCCATTGTGTATATATACCACATTTTCTTTATCCATTCATCTTTGAGGAACAACTAGGCTGGTTCTATTGTTTAGTTATTGAAAATTGCGCTACTATAAACATGGGTATGCATGTACCACTATAGTATGATGACTTTAATTCTTTAGCATAAATGATGAAGATGTATAGCTTGGTCATATGGTGGTTCCATGCCTAGTATTTTGAAGAACCTCCACAGTGGTTTCCAAAGTGGTTGTACTAATTTACAATCCCAGCAACAGTATAAAAGTGTTCCTTTTTCTACACATCCTCTCCAGCATTTATTTTTGTTTGTATTCTCAACATCTGCTATTCTGAATAGAGTGAGACAAAACTCAGTGTAGTTTTGATTTGTATGTACCTAATTTCTAATGATGTTGAACTTTTTTTTCATGTAATTGTTGACCATTTGTATTTCTTCTTCTGAGAAGTGTCTATTTGGCCCATTTATTAATGAGTCATTTTTTGGTGTTAAGATTTCTGAGTTTTTATATATTTATTCTTAATTGTTTTCTTTGCTATGCAGAACCTTTTTAATTTGATGCAGTACCATTTATTAAACCTTTGTTATTTTCTGAGCTTTAGGATTCTACTGAGAAAATTGTTGCCTGTGTCTATATGTTGGAGTGTTGACCCTACATTTTCTTCTAGGAGTTCAGAGTTTCTGGTCTAATTTCTAGATCTTTGATCCATTTTCAGTTGATTTTTGTTCAGAGTGAAAGATAAGGGTATATTCTAATTCTTGTACATACGGATAACATTTTCACAGCGCTGTTTGTGAAAAAGCCTGTCTTTTCTTCAATATATGTTTTCAGCAACTTTGTCAAAGATCAGATGAGTGTAGATGTGTGGCTTTGGCTCTGTGTCCACTATTCTGTACCATTGGAATATGTGTCTCTTTTTGTGCAAGTATGTTTTACACAGCTTTTTCACTTCTGTAACTGAAACAATTTTAAAGGAGGAAAAGTTTATTTGGGGGCTTACTGTTTGAGAAGTTTCATTTCATAGAGAGCAGCTCAGTTCGTAGGGCCTCGTGGTGGAAGCAGCTCCCATGATGAAGATTTCAAAGGAGTGCCTGGAAAGCACTCCATGAGAAAGCAGAGCATGAGGCTCTACTCACCAGATACAAAATATATACCCTAAAGGCATGTTCCCCAATGCACACCTCCTCCAGCCACATCCTACTTGCCTTCAGTTATCACTCAGTTAATCCCCATTAGGGGTTTAATTCACGGGTTGGTTTAAGGCTCTAATAACTCAATCATTTAGTCTTTTAATGTTCTTGAATTCCCTAACACCTAATATCAAAATCATAATATTACTCCCCTGGCCCCCAAAAGCTCATGCTCATCTCACAATGCAAAATACATATAATCCATTTTCAAGAGTCCCCATAGTCTCAAAAGTTCAAACACTGCCCAAAATTCAAGTCCAAAGTCTCCTATGAGATTCAAGGCAGTCTCTCATCATGAGTTCCTGTGAAAAATCAAAATCAATTCACAAATATCCAACATATAAAGGTACAGATTAAACATTTACATTCAGAGAAATAGGGGCATAGAAAGAAGGGATGGGACCAAAGGAAGACTGGAATCTATAGAACTAGTTCTGTGTCCTGCATCTGGAGCGCATGGCATTGTCATGTTCTCTCCATAGGGCTTGCATAGCTCTGCCCCTGTGGCTTTGCTGGTTGTAGTCAACATGACCTCTGTGTTGGCTTGTTTCTACTCAATTCCTGCAGTTTTCCTTCATAGACACCCATGCTACTGGCATTTCTTAACATTGAGCGTCTCTAGTGCAGCTTTGGGTTCCTCCTTTTATCTCCATGCATCACCCTATCAGGGGCATTCTGCAGGGACTCCAACCCTGCTACACTTTGCCTGGTCCCAGGCACTCCTTTGAAATCTTCATGGAAGCCTCCATGTGTCCTAACTTCAGCAACTAGCAATCCTGAAAGAACCAGCACCATGTGGTTGGCTCCAAGGTCTGCTGCCATCTCCAGGAGTAACTAAGCCTCTAGGGATCCTGGATGCAGCAGCCTCTGAGTTCCTGGGTGGCTTGGCAAGGTGAATCAACTTCCTAGGCCAAGCTGTGCAAGCATAGTGACCCACAAGTTTCTTCACAAAGGAATTTTTACTTTTAATCCCTTGAACCTGATCTTGCCAATTCCTGAGATGCCCTCAAGCCATCTTTCCTATTGCCTCTTAGCAAAGTCTAGTATTTCTTTAGCGGCAGCAATGTCTTTAAAAACTGCAACTTCCTTAGCTGTAATTTTACTCCGACCTGTCAAGGCCATGTTTTTCAAATCTTTCTTTTCTGTTTTCTGTTCACAGGAAAGCAGGGAGCTAAAACTCCAAACCTCAGTTCTTGTGTTTCCATGAGAGAAAATTTAAAGTCAGACACTAAAAGCCATGCAAGAGAATTTATTATAGGTGAAAGTAAAGTAAAAGCAAAGTGAGGCTTAAGCAAAGTGTACTCTAGAGACAGAGTGGGCCATTTTTGAGCGTAGAGCAACAAAGGAGGCAGCACTGTCTCCAAATTTATTTCTGTTTGATAAACATTATTTACTAGGAATTGGGGACCAGCTTCTGTACTCTTTGCAAATCAGTTGTTCAACTTCTCCTTCACATCGGTTGGTGGAGTTTTTGACCTCAGTTGGTCCTCTCTGGAACTGTCAAGGTAGCCATCCTATTCAGGAGGCCTTCATCTACAAGTCAACCCCATATAAATGTGAGTATTAGCGTCAATTGCTGGTGAGAAGTTTTTTTAGTGTGTCTGTACTACTAAAGGAATCTTCCTTCCCAGACAAATGGAGATGCCTATAGCCATAATTCCTACCTTCTCACCAACCTCAGTGGACCCTATCAAGAGTTAATCCACCCACTAATCCTTTACTTTTGATGTATTTTCCCATTAGTTCTTTTGCTTCTGTTTATTTTCTGCACATTAACTACCACCATTTGCTTTCTGGTCCACTTTGAAAATAGTTTAAAGAAGACCCTAAAGTGATTTAAAAATACTTGTGACCTTACCATGCATTTCACTGTTTATTGCTAGCTACTACTTAACACTTTGTATTTTTCTTATTTTCAAGTTTATTGATTTCAGCTCTGATCTTATTAGCTTCCTTCTACTGGTATTGGAATTGTTTTTTTTTTTTTAAGGGCCCTGAAATGCATCATCAGCTTGTTTACTTGGGATCTTTCTGACTTTCTTATGTAGCCACTCTTAGAACTGCCTTCATAATTTCCAGAGGTTCTGCTATTTTGTATCATTATTTTCATTTGAGTCTAAGGATTTTGAAAATGTTCTCCCTGATTTCTTCTATAACCCATTCATCATTCAAAAGAATATGGTTCATCTAAAAAAAAAAAAAGGTAAATGTTTTCTCTGATAGGTGAAAGTTAACCCATGATAAGGTTGGGGATAGAAGTTCAGTAGATTAGCCAAAGAAGAAGAGAAAAAGGAGGGATAGGAAAAGGAAAGACAGTGGAATGAATCTGAAATAATTTTCCTATGTACATATATGAATACACCACAGTGAAGTTCACCATTGTGTACATCCACAAGAATGGGGTCTTAATTAAAATTAGATATACTCGGGGCTGGGGCTGTAGCTCAGTGGTAGAGCGCTTGCCTGGCATGCGTGAGGCACTGGGTTGGATCCTCAGCACCACATATAAATAATAAATGAATAAAATAAAGATCCATCAACAACTAAAAAAAATTTAAAAAAATTAGATGTACTCCATGCTTGTATAATTATATCAAAATGGACTCTACTGTCATGTATAACAAAAAGAACCATTAAAATATAAAAAAATTTAAAAAGATATTGTTCAATATCCATGTGTTTATACAGTTCCTACAGAGTTTGGTCAGGTTGATTTCTAATTTCATTCCATTATGATCTGATGAGATGCAAAGAATTATATAATTTTTCATATTGTCTAAGAGTTGCCTTGTGGCCTGAAATATGGTCTATTTTGGAGAAAGTTCCATGAGCTGCTGAGAAAATAAAGTGTATTTACCTGTTCTTAAATAAATTATTCTATACCTGTCTGTTAAATCAATTTGATTTATAATATTTCTAAGATCCAAAGAGTCTTTTTTGGGGGGGGTGGGATACTGGGGATTGAACTTAGGGGTGCTTACCCACTGAATCACATCCCCAGAACTTTTAAAAATATTTTATTTAGAAACAGGGTCTCTTTGAGTTTCTTATGATTTCACTAAGTTGCTGAGGCTGTTTTTGAACTCATGATCCTCCTGCCTCAGCAGCCCAAGCCCCTGGGATTACACGTGTGTACCGCAAGGCTTAGACTCCAAAGAGTTTTAACTGAGTTTATGTCTAAATGACCTATCTAATGGTGTGTTGAAATTACCCAGTTTTTTTTTGTACTGGGGTCTATCTGTGGCTTAAATGCAGGTAATATTTCTTTTATGTAATTAGTTGCACCCATGTTTGGTGCATAAATATTTATTATTGTTATATCTTCTTATATATCTTCTTATATCTTCCCTTTACCAGTATAAAGTGACTTTCTTTATCTCTTCTGATTAATTTTGGCTTGAAATCTGGTTTGTTAGATGTAAGAATAGTTACTCCTGCTTATTTGAGGGCTCTGTTCACTCACATTATCTCCATTTCATTCATTTGTCTTTGTCTTTGTCTTTCATCCTGTGACTTTGTCTGTTAGGTGAGTTGTTTATTAATGCATTTTTAAGGCTATGTCTTTTAATTGGAGAGTTGAGGCCATTTACATTCAATGATTTTATAGAGGGATGTTTATTAATCCCTGCCATATTGATTTACTTCTAATGTTTAATTTGTTTCTATTTCTCATTTGCTTAGATACTCTTCAAATGAGATTTTTTTTCCATTTACGAACTCTGATTTATTTCATTTCTTCTGTGTGGAGTATCTTATTAAGGAAGTTTTATGGTGCTAACTTAGTAGACATGAATTCTTTTAGTTTCTGCTTATCTTGGAGGATTTGTATTTCCCTTTGATTTTGAAGGATAACTTTGCTAGATATAGCAGTCTTGGTTGACATTTATATTGTTTAATGACTTGTCAAACATCATCCCAAGACCTCTTAGCTTTTAAATTTTGCTGAGAAATCAGAACTAATTCTGATTGGCTTGCCTCTAAATGCACCCTGCTGTTTTTTTGTTTGTTTGTTTGTTTCTCTTGAGGCCTTTGAAATTATCTACTTGTTCTTTGTTTATTTTAGGCATCTTAATTATATTATGTCATGGAGAGGTTCTTTTATCATCTTGTCTATTTGAGGTTCTAAATGTGTCCTGTTGTCTCAGGGTTTAGAAGATTTTCCATTATTATTTCCCTTAAGATGTTACTCATTCCATTAGCCTGCATATCACAATTCTCAATTCCAATGATTCTTAAAGTTGGTCTGTTAACACTGTCCCAGAATGTTTGCATATTCTGATCATTGTTACTTATTTTCTTTTCTTTAATACTTTCTGAATGTTGAAGTTTGGCCACTTTGTCTTATAGCTCTAAGAGTCTTTTGTTGGCATGGTCTACTGTTTTACAGAGACCTTCACCTGACCATTTTATGTCCTTTATTGTGTCTTTCTTTACCAATATGTCTATTTGGTTCTTTTTCAATATCTCTATCTCCTTATTGAATTTCTCGTTCATATCCTGTACAGACATCCTCAATTCATTAAGTTGTTTTTGTATGTTTTCTTATAATTAATTACTTTTACTATTATTCTTTTGATTTTTTTTTTTTTTTGCAGTACTATGGATTAAACCCAGGGCCTCGTGCCTGCAAAGCATTCACTCTACCACTGAGCTATATCCCCAGCCCTGCTCAAATTTTTCCTCTATCCATCCTCAGTCACTCTCAATGCAGTTTAAGTCCATTCAGTTTAAGTCCATTTTAACCTTGGTTAAAATTCACTGTAAATGTTCTTTTGATTCACCAAGTTTTGAAATGATGAGCCCCTCTTCTTTTGTCATCTCCTGGATTTCCATCCCTCCTTTTTCCTCTTATTTCTCCTCTTGGAGCCTATCTGTTAGGTTCTGCCAGTAGTAGAATCACCCTGAATGCTATCTTACCCCTCATGTTTCCATGGAAACCAAACAAGAAAAAAAATGGACTTGAATGGTGACATGAAGAGAATGCTTTATTTTAGTCCTACTGTCCAGTTTCTTTCAAGGTCTAATGGAGTACTATTTGATGGTACTGAGGTCTAGATTTTATTGAAATCAAATGGATTTTAGTCACATTTTTTAAACGAAGGCTAGACAGCTTTTGCTCAGCATTTGCCTCTGAGAAGAATAACTACCTGTTTCTTGAAATTTACATTATTAATATGGATTACTAACACCAAGCCCTAGATGTTGATTCCAACTGTTGCTACTACACAGAAGACATCTAAAAGCAGTCATTTATGTTTAAATTAATCAGGAAACTAGAATTGATCAATCATTTTATTGCCAGAGTGATTTTTTTTTGGTACTGGAGATTGAACTCAGGGGCATTCGACCACTGAGCCACATCCCCAGACTTATTTTGTGTTTTATGTAGAGACAGGGTCTCACTGAGTTGCTTAGTGCCTTGCCGCTGTTGAGGCTGGCTTTGAACTTGAAATTCTCCTGTCTCAGCCTCCCTAAGTGCTGGGATTACAAGCTTGCGCCACTGTGCCTGGCTGCCAGAGTGATTTAAAGTAGGTAATTGTGAACTCTCCAGGGGTAAACCAGATTGTCCTGAATTTAGGAACAATTAAGGAAATATACAAGTTTTAAAAGATAACTACATGTTTAACAGTACAGACATTTTAATTTAAATTAATTTTGATGTATAAAACTCATGTAAAGGGGCTGGGTTTGTAGCTCAGTGGTAGAGTGCTTGCCTTGCAGGCGGGAGGCACAAGGCAAGCCTTGTGTTTGATCCTCAGCACCACATAAAAATAAATAAATAAATAAAATAAAGATAGTTGTGCCCATCTACAACTAAAAAAAAATTAAAAAAAAAACTCATGTAGAATCGTGAGTTCAAAGCCAGCCTCAGCAATGGCGAGGCGCTAAGCAACTCAGGGAGACCCTGTCTCTACATAAAACACAAAAGAGAGCTGGGGATGTGGCTCAGTGGTCGAGTGCCCCTGAGTTCAATCCCTGGTACAAAAAAACAAACAAACAAACAAACAAAACAAACTCATGTAAAGCTATTTATAATTTATTCAATAATTTAAGAGGATGAGACATTCTACTAAAAATGATTCCAGCTGGGGGTGGTGGCACACACCTGTAATCCCAGCACTTTGGGAGGCTGAGACAAGACAATCACTAATTCAAAGCCAGCCTCAGCAATGGCAAGGTGCTAAGCAATTCAGTGAGACCCTATCTCTAAGTAAAATATAAAATAGGGCTGGGGATGTGGCTCAGTGGTTGAGTACCCCTGAGTTCAATCCCTGGTACCAAAAAAGAAAATAAAAGTGATTCCACTAGAGATGAGTTCTCCAGATAGATGAAGTTAATCCAATTAAATGCCAAAGCTTTTAGAACATTTAACTCTCATTTATATAGAAGTATATCTAAAAATGCATCACTCATTTCCCTGCTTTTTTTTTTTTTTTGGTACTGGGCACTTGACCACTGAGCCACATCCCCAGCCCTATTTTGTTTTATGTAGAGACAGGGTCTCACTTAGTTGCTTAGCTCCTCGCTGTTGCTGAGGCTGGCTTTGCACTTGTGATTCTCCTGTCTCAGTCTCCTTAAGTGCTGGGATTACAGGCTTGTGCCACCATGCCCGGCTTCCCTGCCTTCTTAAGCAAAATACATTAGACTCAAATTAGACCGTTCTTGATGACTTCTGTGCTTCCAGCTCTCTGAATGGATGTGGTTAAGCCACTTAATCTCTTTGGGTCTCAGTTTCCCAATTTATTAGATGAGAGATTAGGCTAGATGACCTGTAGCTCTGTTATGCTATTATTGCTTTCTAGAACACTATTGGATTTGGGGTAGGAAAAGACTAAGTATGTACCTATTTGTGTGTCAGAGAGACTATAGGAGAGGGAAAATTGAAAAGTCTTCCATTTAGTAAGGACTACAGGTAAGCAAAGTAATTGAAAAGGGAATACTATTTACCTGTTTCTAGAGCCTTTAATTCTTCATTTCTGGGGATGGCTCTGGTAAAGATCTTTGACCATGTTGGTGGCCCAAGTTGGTCAATGTTTTCAATTATTTTTCAGGCTGAAGTCAGGCTGTGTTCTCAGGGCTTCAGACTCCAGTTGTCTCTTCTCCTTAACACCAAACAAACAGCTACTGAGGATGCCACTTATTATGGAAGCACCCCAGAGAATGTGAGCCATAGTGGCTGTGGGGATTTCTGAAAAGGATTCAAGTTTTCAACCAACTTGGGTAATTTTATGAGAGTTGGACCAATATCTGTTCTATCTGGTCTATCCTGTATCCTGATATTTGTTGAATGTAAGGAATTATGCTGGTCCACAAGTCTCTTCCAGTAGCCTGTGAGTTTGGGTGACTAGCTGTGTATGTCAGGCTCATCTCAAGGTCTAACATTTAGCTGGGGTATGTTTGCTTGAGCAGGTAGTCTGATATGCAAGTTCTCTCAGGCAGTCTTCCTGAGAGAATGGAGGAGCAAATGCAAGAGGGAAGTGTGGACTGGATCCCTACCTACTGCTCCCTTGGCTTTGTAGCTTGGACAAGACATATGTCTTCTCTGAATCTCAAGTGCTTCCTTGTAAATTGAGAGAATCAACACACAGATTTCTGAGGTGCCTTTTAGCCTTTTCTCTTTTAATATTAAAAAATTAATATTTTTAAATGCATTTTCCTCAGTTGTCATATAGTCTGTTAATAACAGCTTTAAGTTATGCCTCTCTCAATTATATTTGCATTTAAATGGGAATCAAAGCTTTCCTTGGCACACAGGTTAAACTGTAATCTTGGATCCAGATCCTAAACTAGTGCCGTCCAACTTCATGAGTTTTTGCTCCATAAAGGTCTTCAAGATTTGGCACTCCAGTTGTGGTAAAGTGTGTTCTATGTATTTGATCATTACATATCTATAAAGAACCTTGTTTTTAGCCTTGCCTAATCTAGCACTTCTCTCTTTTTCTTTCTCTCAATAATATTCTTTCTCCCTCTGTCCCACTCTCTCTTTCTTTCCTTCTCCCTCTTCCTCTCCCTCTCTCCTTCAGCTGGAAATACCTGGCCATCCCTCCCCCTGTGCCTTGGTGGCCCATTCCTGCTGTGACCATGGAGACTATCAGCATCTGCCGGACTTCTTCTTTCTCAAAGCTGGTGCCCAATGGCTGCCAGGCTCAGGTCTTCCCAGACCCCCCTGAGGTAGAGGGCCTGACCAAGGAGGCGAGGCTGGAGGAGCTAGAGGGATCTGAGCAGTGTAACCAGAGAGACATGAGTCCCAAGGAAGAGAGTGGTTGGAACAAGAAGAAAACCAAAGTCAATAAGATCTGGAATTTTGTGAGCCGCAGAAAAGGAACTTCCAGCCAGAGAAAGCGACCTCAGTCCATGATTTTACTGGGAGACATCGCCAGACCATCAGAGGTGAAATCCAAAGTCACCTTCATGGATAGAATGAAGTCATTCAGGAGGTCAAAGACTTCTACTGGGGCCTCTAAGAATACTCCCCCTAGGAGTGGCAAGGCCCAGGAGCCACAGGAGGCCACAAGTATCTACCGGATGCAGAAGATTGAGGAGGCTCTAAAACCCTTCCGCCATTCCTATGCAGGCCACATTGAGGGTCTGGAGCCTTTCCTTGGAGATGTGCAGGAGCTTGTGCAAGCACCCAAGAGGGCAAACCAGAAGGTGTTAGCCTTCGACAATTTTGGCATCCAAGTAGAGGAAGATTCCTGGGAGGAGGAGGAGGCTCCTGGGCACTTCAGTAGTGATAGACGATCCAGAAGTTACCTGAAAAACACATCCCCCAGGAGTCATGAGACCCCTTTGGCATGGGCGGAAGACACCAGAACCCGGGGTCTTGGGACCACCATTGAGGGTTCCACCTTGGTAAGGGACACAGAAAGCAGCTATGAGGAGAGCCCTGGACACCAGCACAGAGATAAGATGGCTCCGTTAAGTGTTGTTGTCAAATTCTTCAACAATATGGCTGAAGCAGCCCGCAAGTGGCGATCATTCTCCCGTGAAGAGCCACAGTTGGACCGCCGCCACCGGGAACCCTACAGCAGCGATGGCTTCATCCTGGAAGGCACTACTTCCCAGGTCTCCTTCCCACTTGATCTGCCCTGCCAAACCATCGAAGCCAGCCTGTGGGGCAATGCCATGGGAAGATGCCAACGCTATCACCGGAAGGCCCCACACACTTCATGCAGTTTTGAGATGAGCATTGAAGGTGGGGAGATTCCTGGCCACGCCCTATCAGGTCCCTGCAATGCTGCCACCTCTTCTGTGACCTCAACTGTCTTCAAGTTCCAGGATGACCCAATGAGGCAGAAAGGCCACTGCAAGAGCAACTGCCACACCTCTACCAGGGAGTACTCCTCCTCTGAGGAGCTTGATGAAGACAATGAGACTGTAGTCAGCTTCCTCAAGGAAGATGACAGTGCCAAAGAGCCCCCTGAATTGGGTGCCTATGCCAAGAGGTTCACCAATGAGGCTGTCATGGAGAAGTTGGAGGAGAAACCTAGTGAAATGAAAGAGCAGGAGGACAACAGGAGACCAGAGGAGTCCAGCCAGGCCAGGAAGTCTCAGAAGCTTGAGATGGAAATGGGTGCAGGGGACACAGAGGGCGCAGCCACCAAAGTCCACTCTGGAATTTGCCGTTCTCAGGTAAGGCTGGCTTTTCAAAATAACTATTTGAAATATTTGGGACCCTAGAAGCCAGCTAAACTCCCATACCTCACACCCCAGACCACATTGGCATCCCGAGATGTCCTGGAAGGAATGAATGTTCCTAGCAGTTAGGTGCAGGGAACTTGACTGATCCTGAAGGCCTGGGAATAGTAGGAAAGTGGGCAGGGTCATTTAATGATGTCTAAGAGAGTCATGTTCTCCCATTTTTCTTAGGTTGTGAGACATTTCCCTGGCTTTGTCTCCCTTCTTCCTTCTTTTCCCCTGCAGCAGGAAGTAGACCTAGAGACTGGGTTCAAGGGAAGCCTCTGGGCTGTGACAGAAGTTCTGGATTTGTATCCTAGCTCTGTGCTCTGTTGTTTATATGATTTTGTGATAAATCTTTTCATCTGGCTGGATATCAGTTTATTTCTTAGGGCAGCAGGCTGCACTTGGTGTCTCTAGGTACTTTCTAGTAACAACACCCTAAATTATTCGACCTGAAGAGTGTAAGCTAAGGACAGCCCATTTATATTCTTCTCCCATAATTTATTGAGCAGTAGCTTTATATCCAGTAACTGGCAGGATACTGTCATGTATTCTTTCCATTAAATCTTACAGTAACTTTGTGATATAGGAGTGACTATCCTTATTTTACCAGTGAGGAAACTGAAGCTCAGTGTTTGAGCAACTTATCCATAGTCATGCAGATTGTGACCGAATTTCAGTTCAAATTTGGGGCTCCTAATTATTTTGGATGTGTGTGTGTGTGCTGCAGATCAAATCCAGAGCCTCCTGCATGCTAAGTCATGCACTCTATCACTGAGCAACATCTCCAGCCCCAGGTTCTTGCTTTTGACTTTAAATGTAGTATTTTATCTATAGTTTTCAGGGGATTTAATTTGAGTAGTGACAGACAGCTATTCAGCATACTCCTACTCAAGGACAAGAAAATAAATATGCTAGAGTTATTGTGGAAGGACTGTTGAATAAACACTAGAGGGAACTCTGACTTTTGAGACTTAAGAATGTTTTTATAAGGAGACATGATATCCTTTCTCCAGATTATTTTAGGGGGAAAATATTTTTTAAGAATAATTGGTGGTGGGGGCTGGGATTGTGGCTCAGTGGTAGAGCGCTTGCCTTGCATGAGTGAGGTACTGGGTTCAATCCTCAACACCACATAGAAATAAATAAAGATATTATGTCCATCTACAACTAAAAAAAATAAAAATAAAAAAAGAATAGTTGGTGGCCAGTCCCAGCACTGAAGGAGGCTGAGACAGGAGAATCGCTAGTTCAGAGCCAGTCTCAACAATGGCGAGGCACTAAGCAACTCAGTGAGACCCTGTCTCTACATATAAAAACAACAACAACAACAAAAACACAAAATAGGGCTGGGAATGTTGGCTCAGTGGTCGAGTACCCCTGTGTTCAATCCCCGGTACAAAAAAAAAAAAAAAAAAGTCAATTAAAATTCTTCTTCTTGATGGAATGGATTAGTTAGGTGGTCCTTGACCTATTTCTATTATTTCTCCCATCCCACTTTCAGAGCATTTGCACCCCATCAGGACAGAAATAATAGTCCTGCTTTTTTCTGAGAAGGACATTAATATGTTTACAAGCATTCTCTTTCTATATTTTTTAGTTATGGTAAGCTTAAAAAACATAAAAATTGGGGGCTGGGATTGTGGCTCAGTGGTAGAGTGCTTGTCTCGCATGCATGAGGCACTGGGTTCGATCCTCAGCACCACATAAAAATAAAAATAAAATAAAAAGATATCGTGTCCATCTACAACTAAAAATTATTTTAAAAAAATAAAAATTCGAGTAATACTGTGGAAGTGAACTTTATTTCAGTGTTTTTAAGACCAACAATCAAACAAGCAAGCAAACAAATATACTGAATTAGCCCATTAGATAACAATTGCAGTTGGGCACTGCATGTTCAAGGTCACCCATAACCTGGAAGAGGGTCACAGATGATCAAATCACATTCCTAGTGGGCCATATGTGGTGGATACAGATGCCTCATGGGATCTTTAAAAGCACAGGATTTAAAATTATAAAGGATTGGATGTGAGTTGCCCTCTCATTTGTGAAATGGGATTAAATACTGCCTACCTAAAGGGCTATTGTGGAGATCAAAAGAGCCAGTGTATGTAAGGTATGCAGCCTGGTACCATGTACAACATATTGTGGGCATCTACAAAGTGGTAGCAGTTATTATTATTATTACTACTACTACTATTGCTACTGAAATTTGGTAAATCATAAATAACATGATTAATTTTGTGACCTTAATCCAGTTTCTTCCTTCCACTGGAGCTCATTTTTTCCATCAGAATCATGGGAATTTGGACTAGACAATTCCTGGGGATCTTTTCACATTGCCTTTCTCTGATTCTTGCCTGCAATCTAAACCTGTAATATCTCTTTGTTCAGTGAGAGACTGGTCACCTCCTTTTTGACTAGTGGTTTCCTAGTGGCTCTTTGCTGCAAGCATCCTATGCCTTCTGCTGGTTTCACAGAGATGCTATCTAGCTGTCCTTGGTGTTTAAAACCTCAGTCCAGCCAGGCCAGTGGTACACGCCCATAATCCCAGCAGTTTAGGAGACTGAGGCAGGAGAATTGTAAGTTCAAAGCTAGCCTCAGCAATTTAGTGAGGCCCTAAGCAACTGAGTGAAACCCTGACTCTAAATAAAATACAAAAAAGGGCTGGGGATGTGGCTCAGTGATTAAATGCCCCTGGATTCAGTCCTCAGTACAAAATGAAAAATAAAAAAACAAAAGACAAAAAATCCACCAGCCTAGATATGGACTGTGCCCAGAGAAAATACAAAAG
Organism: Geosciurus inauris; assembly: GCA_004024805.1. Taxonomy (NCBI): domain Eukaryota; kingdom Metazoa; phylum Chordata; class Mammalia; order Rodentia; family Sciuridae; genus Geosciurus; species Geosciurus inauris. The sequence goes on along the minus strand of PVHX01027116.1, from coordinate 6,114 downwards.
GGGAGTGAAACAGCTGTGAATGTCAGGGACATCAATGTACATCAGGGGTCTTATTGACTATCTGGTTCCTTCAGTTCATTTTACAGATGATGTCCATTTTACAGATGATTTAGACTGAGCCTGAGGGAAGGGAAAGGATTTCCCCTAACATACAGAAACTGGGAGTCAAATAAGATATGAGAATTGTAGTCTCATCTCTGCCACATATCTTAACCTGCCTCTGGGTTTTAGCAGCTTTCTCTACCAGTTGAAAGTTCTCATTCTCACCTTAGGTACCTCTTAGGTTTCTTGTGAGGCTAAATTGGGATCGTGGATATGAAAATAATACATTGTAAAGTAGCAATGGCCTCACATTGCATTGTATTATTATATGAAAATGGAACTAAAAAAACCTGATACAGGCTCAGGCTTTTCTGTGTTACTCAGTGCAACAGATGGCTTTGGCTAGCTTCTTTTGGGGTGTTTTATTTTTGAGGTGTACTCATCCAACCCTTCATAGCTAGAAGCTCATGAAACTGGCTGCTTTGGCCCAGATTTGTTTGTGGTCAATTCTATCACTGCAGCTTTAAGGTGGATGGTGTCACAGGAGGTGGTGCAAGTTTCCAGTTCTAATGTTTTATGTGTCTATAAGTTGCAAGTTGCACTACCTCCTCTGACATCATCCACCTTAAAGATGTCAGAGATTGTGAATGGGTCTTATCAAGGGTCTCCAAGCCTCACTCTATGTATGTAGAAAATGAGAAGAGTAATACTAATAATTATAGCTAAACTTTACAGTGTTCGTTTTGTGCTCAGACACTGTTCTCAGAATTTTACATATATGAGCTCAATTTTATGATAACAGCTACCTTATGAGTCAGGGACTACTTTTGAAATGGGCATGATAATAATATCTACCCTATAGGCTTGTTTCGAGGATGAAATGAGTAAATACACAGAAGTACTTATAACAATGTGTGGCCAAGAGACATTGTACAATAAAGGTTTGCTATTTGTGTTCATTATTAAAAGCACGTATCACACAAAAGGATTATACCTTAAGCCTATCATTAGCTAACACCTTAATGAGAATTAGTAGAATACAAATTAAGTGAGGAAGAAGAAGAATGATAAGAGTTTGTACATGGGCTGGGATTGTGGCGCAGTGGTAGCGTGCTCGCCTAGCACACATAAGGCACTGGGTTCGATCCTCAGCACCACATAAAAATAAAATAAAGATATTCTGTCACCTACAACTAAAAAAAAAAAAATAAACATTTAAAAAAAAAAAGAGTTTGTACATGACTTTATTTTTTACATAATGTTTTCCAGTGCATAAAATGATGTAAAACTGCTCTAATTATAAATATTATTATCATTATTCTCATATCATAGATGGTAAGGCATGACATACAAAGAAAGGAAACGTTGGACTTGGAGTCAAAAGGCCTAGTTCTAAGTCCTGGCTCTGTACTTTACCAGGCATGTGACTTTTGATAAGTCATTTAACCACTTTAATTTTTGTTTTCTTGATTTTTCAACTGGAAATAAGAATTACCTCCTGCTTCCTTTCTAGGCAATAAAAATATTATACATATATCAAATACTATATATAACGTAATTAGTATATCAAATACTAACTATGTGCTTTTAATTCTATTATTTCAGTTGATGCCCCAGTGTCCCAATTCCTTCCAGAGTTTTATTTTGGGGGGGTCTTATCACCATTATTTCATTTTATTAAGCTAATGCCTACAAATGATACTCATAGTCATGCTCAGAAGCAGTTAAGGCAGTGACTATTGTCTCCATCATGCAGATGAAAAGACTAAGCCTTGTCTAAGGATGCACAGAATGAGTCGGTGGGAGATGTGGGATCAGAATACCAGGAGGCTAGCCTTTTGGCCAATGCTAGTTCTACATAGAGTCTTACTTCATTCTGGAATCCTATGAGAATTATCAAGTTCACTTTCTCCAGTCTCTTACCTACTGCCTGTTTCTAAGCTGGTTTCACAATGTATGCTCTGTAAAAGAAACAATAGATTTCCCAACCAAATTGCTAGCTACTCTTTCCTCTTTCCTCTGTCCTCCCTTTCTATAACCCTTATATACTCTGGATAGGTCCAACTTTCCCTTAATTCAGTATGGGCCTCAGCAAAGTACACAGTTTGATGATATACTCTATAGTTAGCCTCTTCTATCTATAATAAAAAAAAATTCAAGGGTCCAGTCCATTTCATTGCTGGGCTTCAGGGTTTTTTTCTCCCATCTGTTCCATTGTGGGGAGGATAGATTGATTTGTAAAATTTTTAGTTCTAATGGTTTCTGAAAGGCAAAGTAAATAAGTTAGGTTTAAGGGGAGTGGTTAAAAGCAAACTTGAGACCATGTTGTAGGATGCATACTGAGCTACTCTCTGAAGCTCTGTTTTAAGTATGATCCAGTGAATATCGCAAGAATGAACTGAATTGAGAACTTGTCTCTGCCCAATTGTTAAACCAATTTCCAAGGGTCTTCCTGATTGTTAACTGCTAACTACATCCAATCTTCTTATCGATAAGTGACACAGGTGGAAGAAACCTGTACTGTTTCCATAGTGACTTAGGAGTGTTGGGGAGGAATTTGAAGGATATAGGAACCAAGATGTTATTTTCATGCTGTCTAGAAAGGCAGCATGGCAGGACTACAGTCAGATAGACTTACCATTTATTAGTTGTATGACCTGGGGAACTCATTTCCCTTTCTGAGCCTTAGTTTTCTTACTATAAAATGGTCTACCATCTATGTTGTGAAGTAGTTATGAAGAATAATGAGATAGTATGATAAATAGGCTGATTTATCAGGGTACCTGATACATATCAGATGCACTACACAGATGCCATAGATCTTGGTTCCTTTCCATGTTTTTCACCTGAAAGTCAAGATTTAGAAAAGAAAGGAGTTGGGATGAAGACAGCTGGCTATTTTAATGGTAAATAGAAGGACTTGGATTTGATCTTAACTAAGATATGCTTTTGCAGCCAGGCGCAGTGGCTCACGCTTGTAATCCCAGCACTTTGGGAGGCTGAGACAGGAGAATCGCGAGTTCAAAGCCAGCCTCAGCAATGGCGAGGCGCTAAGCAACTCAGTGAGACCCTGTCTCTACATAAAACACAAAATAGGGCTGGGGATGTGGCTCAGTGGTTGAGAGCCCCTGAGTTCAAACCCTAGTGCCAAAAAAAAAAAAAAAAAAAAAGATACGCTTTTGCAAAAGACCATTTTTCTGTTTCTCTGTCTCTGTCATTCTTGTGTGTGCATGCACACATACTTGTTTTTTACAAAGTACTTTAATATGTGATTTACATGTATTATCTCATTTCCTCATCTCTGCAACTCTGAAAGGCAGATACTCTCACTTTTCCTTATATGCACATTAAGAAAGTGAGAATCAGAAAGATGAATCATTTGCCCCCGGTCTCACGATGAGTATCTCAATATAAACCACACACACACATGCACAAATGCTTCTATTAAGTAATCCTCTTTGTTTCTTTGTTTTTTGCAGGCCTTATTTCCCCCAGCTGAACCATCACCAAGGACTCCACCACTCAAAATCCTCTTGGAAAAATGCCACTCTCTGCCCATCTCACAGAGTATCCCCGTGGAGCTAGACCAAATGGGCTGGAGAAGACCCATGATGCTTTGCACTGGTATGTCTTTTATGCCCTGGTTTATGTGGCAGGACATGTCAGGTAGGCCTCATACATAGACAGATTATGCTGATATTTACCCTCCTGCTTGCCCCTCAGTCCTCCAGTACTGCTTCTCATTGGCATCTGAAATCCATCATTTAACAATGCCTTGTTATAGAGTTTGCCCTTTCATGCTCTTCTTTTAAAATGCAAATATTCCCATTTGGGCAGCACTTTAGCTCAAAGCCCTTGAATATCCCACTCTTCTCAAAATCTCTTTTTATTCCCAGGACCTCTGTTCCTAGTACTTTCCAGGCTTCATATGCTCCAGTTCTTCCTCGTCTTTCCCCACTTTTCACAGTGCACTTATATATACCTGCTGGCCTCAAAGGGACCTGTCTTGCATAGTCCTCACCCCCATGGGGTCATCCTAGTCCTGTCTCTCTTGATTATTACTGAGACTCACTTTCTGTGGGTCCTAGATCCTCCATCTCCTTCACTGACCACTAATTATGGAAAATCCCTCAAAGCTCAGGTCAGCTTCTTTCAACCCACTCAAAACTCAGAGACTTTACACCTAACAACCTAGTTACTTCCCAGAGCTTCAGAGTGAGCCATTTCAGACTCAACCCACTAGCTTTGCCTGCCAGGTTCTTGTCACTCACAAGTAAAACTACATCTTATGCAACATTGGGTAGAAATCCATGCTCTTAGATGCCTGGGCTTTGTACCTACCACACCCTAACAGCCCTCAGGCCTGTTTCTAGTCCATTTTACAGCAACAAAATTAGTCTGAATGCTGATGGTAACTAGGACCATGTACAATTCCTTTCCAAAGTCTCTAAAAGTTCTGAGAACCCCAGTCCTACTTCCTCATGCCATAAGGTTCCTATAGCCCCAAAGGATATGAAGCAGCTCTGAACCTGTTCCTTTTCCTATTTCTTCCTTTATTCTCTTTACTCCATGTGTGGGGTAAAAACGGGTTGCTCTGACTCAGAGCTTATTTCTAACTTTTCCTTCCTGGCTTTCCAGGGGGGTAGGACTCAAAGAAATAGCTGTTTGGATCTTTTGTAGCATCATTTCCCTCACAAATCCTTAGAAGCTATGAAGGTAGTAAAAGGAAAGAGTAAAGAATTTTGAGAAAAGGGAGATGATCTTTCACAGAACTACAAAGGTCCTGAGAGTTTGAGTGGTCTTTTTACTTTACAGATGGATAAACAGGGTCAAAAATGTAAAGGGATCTGCCCAAGGTCAAACAGTCAGTTATGACTGAGGGCTTCAGTATCCTGAATTTCCAGCATGCTCAAATGTTATTTTTCTCCAGTTTTGTCCCAGAGTCTTAAATACTGGGCCAGGCACAGTGGTGCCTGCCTGTAATCCCAGTGACTTGTAGGCTGAGACAGGAGTATTGCAAATTCCAGACCAGTCTCAACAACTTAACAAAGCCCCAATCAAATAGCAAGATCCTGTCCCAAAATAAAAATCTAAAAAATAAGGGATGGGATCTGGGTCAGTTGTTAAGCATACCTGGGTTCAATCCCTGTTACAAAAGAAAATATAAACAGACACACACACACACACACACATACACACATATGTGTATAAATACGTGTGTAGATATATATATGTCTATATATACATACACATGTATGTATGTGTATATGTTTGTATGTATATACATATATACAAGTATATGTATATGCACACACACATATATGATATGGAATGCCAAGACTCTGGTTCCACCCAAACTCACCTGCAGTGTAGTTACCACTCTTTTCCTATAAGGAGACTGCTGGTAGTGGGTATAAAATAAGCCATTAAGGCAGCTGCAGATGTTTGCCATATTTTATAAGTCCCCTGCCTGGGACTCTCCCATAATCCCCCAGAAGTCAGGTCAGGGGGCCTAAGGCAGAGGAACTGGTCACAGTTGTTTCTCCCCTCTCTCCTTTTCTCTGAGGAAACAGACCCACCCCCTGACAATTTAAAGGCTTTTGAGCAGCTGCTAACTCCTTGCCCCCACTGATGTTCAGATAGACTCCCACTCCAGCTTCCTAATTGTTAGAAAGAAATGACAGCCCCTTGGTTGAGGGCTCATCAGAGACAGGGCTAATAGTCCTTACCCTAGGAACTGCTCTGGGCTTATTTATAGCCAAGGGTGGGAAAATGTATCCCCAATTTTGGTTTATGTTTTGGCATCGCTTCAGCAGCCACTATCACCTTTGGGATATAAATGGCTCCCACATTACAGTTCTGTTTCTCAAGGTCCTAACTAACCACTTGAATCTAAAAATATCCCTGGGAAAGAGGGTGACATCAGGACCCCATTTGGGAAGCTGGTTGTCATGCAGTTCCTCTTCTATTTCTGATCCTGCTGCTGATAGGCTCCAAGGACCACATTCAGATCATGATTAGTATTTGATTTACCCCCATCTTGCTCAGGACCTAAAGAACTTCATTTCATTT
>PVHX01027115.1:0-19820 GCA_004024805.1 Geosciurus inauris | reverse complement strand
AAAAAATGAATGTTGACCTAAACCTCACACCTTATTTTTAATAAGGCAAAATGCATCATAGATATAAATCTAAGATGTAAAATTAAAGCTTTCAGAAAAAAATTATAGAAGAAAATTTTTGCAATGTAGAAACAGGCAATGAGTTCTTAAACTTAACATCAAAAGCATAAACCATAAAGAAAGTTTTGATAAAATGGACTTATAGAAAATTCAAACCTTTTACTCTATGAAATATCCTGGTAAAAGGTGAAAGCTGCTATAGACTAGGATTAAATATTTCAAACCATATAAATGACAAAGGAGTAGTATCCATAATATATAAAGAACTTTTAAAGCTCAACAGTAAAAATAAATAAATAAACATCATAATTAGAAAATAGGCAAAATAAATGAACAGACATTTAACCAAAGAGGATATACAAGTGTCAAATAAGGCCATGAAAAGGTATGCATCATCATTAGTCATCATGGAAATGTAGGTTGAAACAACAATGTGATATCATTGCACACCTAACAGAATAACTAAAATGAAAAATAGTTACAAAACCAAATGTTAGTAAGAATGCAGAAAAATGGTATCACTTACACATTGCTGACAGAAATGTAAAATGGAGCAGCCTCTCTGGGAAACAATTTGGCGGATTCTTAAAAAGTAAATGTGCAATTACATTACAGTCCAACAACTGCACTCCTGCTCATTTATCCTGGAGAAATCAAGACTTATGTTCACACAGTAACTTATACTTGAATATTCAGAGCCACTTTTTTCATAATAATCTCAAAATTGAAATTATCCAGATGTGCTTCAATGAAAATGGTTAAATCGTGGTGCATGCATACCATGGAGTACTACTCAGCAATGAAAAGAAAAAAACTATGATACATTTAACAACTATAGAGTCTCAAGGGAATTTTGGTGTGTGAAAAAACCCTAAAGGTTATATACTATATAAGTCTATCTATGTTACATCCTCGAAATGACAAAATTAAATGAGTAGAGAACATATAGTGCATAGGCAGCTGCCCAGGGTTAAAGGCTGCTAATAGGAATGGTAGCTGGAGGGAAGCAGGTATGGATGTAAAAGTACAACAGGGGGCTGTGATTCTTGTGTGAAAGGAAATGTTCTGAACCTTGACTGTGTTGATGTAATTTTTTGTTTAAGATATTGTACTATAGTTTCGCAAAATGCTACCCTTGGGGGAAACTAGATGAAGGATACATTGTATCTTTCGTATTATTTCTTATAACTGCAGGTGAATCCAAAATTATCTCAAATAAAATGTTTAATTTTTAAAAAATCAAGACAAATGTAAATTATCTCATAGTGCTCAACTATTAACACAAGTCTTTGGTAGCTGTCAGTAGGAATTCTCCCTGACATGTCCAGATGGGGCTTGATCTCAATGCAAGTGTATATTACTTATATGGTTCATTCTCCAATTAAGAATGGGAAAAGTTCAGAAATGGAATTCTAAGTAAGTAGAATGGGCACTAGCCTGGCATCTTATCCCAGTTTTGTCTCAATGCAGATGAACAACAATGAGTGTAGCAGTTGGTTGCTTTGAGCAGTAATTAACAGAATATAACATGCTATAATCTGGATGTGGTTTGTCCACCAATGTTCATGTTCTGAAGACTTGGTCCCCACCATAGCAGTATTAAGAGAGGGTAGAATCTTTAAGAGGTGGTTAGGTCATTGGGGGGCACTGCCCTGGGAAGGATTTAATGTAGTTCTTGTGGGAGTAGTTCCTGCAAGAGTGGGTTATTATAAAATGAGTAAGTTTGACCCCTGAATCTTTCTGGTTTCTTATCTTGCCATCTGGTCTCTTCTACACATGTTCCTGCCATTATGATGCTATCTGCTATGAGGACCTCACCAGAGGTCAAATAGATGGGACTGCCTGGACTTGGACTTTCAGCTTATTAAACTGAGCTAAACTTCTTATCTTTATAAATTACCCAATTCAAGTATTTTGTTATAGTCACAAAAAAACAGACTAATACATAAGACCATTTCATGTTAGTATTATTATCTAACTTAACAGGAAGCAGGGAAGTTGGCAGTTTCATGGTAGACCATTGTCCCTAGATAAGCCTTTATGAGATTCTATAGTCTAGTCACAGCAGCTCAAAGCAGCATAATACCATACATACAAAACCAGAGAGAAGGGGACAGAAGAAAAGGAACATTTCCCCCTCATAACCCTCTCTAATTAGGAGGAAAATGAGTCCACAATTTTCTATCAGACTTACCCTTATATTTTATTAGCCAGGACTGGTCACAATCACTGGTGGAGGAACTCATTCCTTGTTGCTGGGTATGTTGCTATCCAGGCACAACCAGAATTCTGTTAACAAGAAAGTATGGAGAAGAGCTGTTGGGTAGACAAGCAATAGGGACTGCCGTAGTAGAAAGTCAGCCTTTGACATGTGAATGTTCTGAGACTTCTGGTTGAAGGATCTGTGCTGTTTGTAGTCTTCCCTCAGCTTTCCTGGAGAATAGCTCCAGGATGTATAGGTGTGTTCATGCAAACACTATGGCCCTTTTCCCATCCCAGCAAAGGAGAATGGCTACATCAAAAAAGAATGGAACATCCTTGAGAAGACACCTAGCCAACTCATTTGCCCTCCCACCTATATTTCTAAGCTACAGCAACTCAAGTCCTCTGCCTTCCTCAGAACTGTTCTGCAGCAGTACCAGACCTGCTGAGGTGGCCTGAGGACCTCATAACAGACGAGCATCAATGAGATTAGCCAAAGCAAAGACGAGATGAGCTGACTATTGGTAAGTACACCTCGTCTCTCTGTCTCAAGCAAGATCTTTGAGACATTCTTCATCCTTTCCCTGGGGAGCTAGAAAATGACCAGATTCCCCCTGTATGCGTGTGGTTTAATATAAGTGCCCGTTAAATTTCTTCTGCAATTTAGGAAACTATATCTGGTTGGTTGTCTTGGTCAGCTCTAGGATATTGGTTTGGAAATGGGTCATAAATTTTATTTTCAATTTTGTTTCTCTGCCTTTTATACTTTAATATGCCCCTGCAGACTTGCTGAGCCTGATGTTTGGGTTAAAGAGAGAAATGGGTACTAGAGAGGAGTCCACCCCAGAAAAGGATTTTCAACCTGAATAAAAGTCCTTCTCTTTGTGGGTATCAGACCAAGCTGGGGTTTAAATTAGTGTGTGGTATTGGGCTGAAGGTGCACATTTTTTTGTGTGTGTGGCCAGCTATCTTTGAGAAACCAACCCTCCTTCCTTATCTCAACTGGGACTGATTTCATTCTTTGGCTGTAGGGTTTGGCATGTGATTCCAATTCAACCATTCAGAGAACTCTACTAGTTTGAATGGGGAGGAACAATCAAAGATGGGCTAACCATAACCTTCATTGGAGCTGCTGGGCAAAAGGCTATCCATCCCCTGAGTCCAAATGTGCCCAAAGCTCAGTGCTTCCCTGGAAGTTCCCATTCTACAAGCCAATAAGTCCAAACTTCGTCCCCCTTTTGAACTTACAAGACAGTTTGTGTTGGAATTCTGTCATTGCAACTGAGAAAGTCATGAATAATAGATGGGTCCTTTGAATATCAAATCTGAGTGTGTAATAGGTGTTCCACAGGACATCAACATTGGTCCCCACTCCCTGTTCCTTCTCCACAGAGTGCTGTTTGAACAGTGATAAAGGGGCTTAGCCCCTTCTCTACTGTACACATGCCAGGACCATCCAAAGACAATCTTTTCTGCCCCATCCCAAATATTGTCTTCTATAAAATGAGTTACCTATTTTAGAGACACGTGAGAATTAAATTGAAAGCCAGAAAAACACACTGCCATACAATATCTGACAATCCCTTGTCTGTATTTCCCAAGTCCAAAGAACTCTGAAATGCAAGAGTTTTTCTCTACTTTTTAAATGGCCAAACCCTAACTCCATCTAAATGAACTGATGTGTAGTTATTCATGGTTTGTCAAAGTTAACTCCCTCTGTACTTTGGGTCTGTTTATATCCTTGGGTTTTCCCCAAAGTACTTCCAGCCAGATCTGTTCCTACACATGCTGAATGTCATTCGTGTACATGTGGCTTCCACATCATTCATTAAAGTTAACCAAGCCTCATATTCTATACAGAGAAAGCCAGTCCATCCCTGCCTTCTGTCTTCAAAGTGGTCCCTCTCTGTTATTCTCTCTATTACACACACACACACACACACACATTTACAAATCCTGGGAGGGGAGGGTATATTATGAAATTATTTATGAATTAAAAAGAGGGAGTAGTGATAAGTGGGACATATCCAGTGAGGACAAGGTCCCTGCAGGGGTGGGCACTGCAGTGGCTGTAGCAAATGTCCTTTGGCCACTGTCTCTCCACTCTGGCTTCCTTGAGAATGCCTTTTCAAGTCTGGAAAATGAGAACCTGCATTTCCCAGACTCACCTACCTCTGGATTGTCAGTAAATTGTGGATTTACTGGATGGTGATGGTTAGATGCATGATAGCAGGAAGGGGAGGAGAGGCTGAGGCCTGGCTTCTGTGGCTTGCAAGTAGGGGAAGCTATGTGTCTTGCATTGATTGAAGCAGAGGGACAAATGTCACAGAGCAGAGAGGTGGACTTCCTTAGCCAAAGGGTTGTGTGGGGAACCAGTGGCTGAGCTTCCTCTTACCTGCTTCCTGATCATGCCAGAGGAGGCAGCTCCAGTTCTACAGTGTGAGAATCAGGCCTAAAGCCATGTTAGCAGCCTGGACCACCAGCCCAGGTGAGTGTGTGCACACCTAATCTCCTAAAATCAGTCTATAACCCCTTCTCTTAGTTTATTTTGTGCTAACAGAATACCTGAGGTTGGGTAATTTATAAAGAACAGAGACTTACTTCTTACAGTCCCGGAAGCTGGAAAGTCCAGCACTGAGGGGCATGTTCCTGGTGAGGGCCTTTGCATGGCTTCACCTTATGGTGGAAGATGGGAGTGCCCTGCACTTGAGAGGGAAGGGGTCAAAACTTATCCTTTTATCAGAAAACCACCTCCACAATAACTAACCCACGCCTATGATCCATTCACGAGGGCAGAGCCCTCATGATCTGACAACCTCTTCAAGTTCCCACCTCTCAATACCAGTGTTTTAGTGCTTAGTTTTCCAACACATGAGCTTTGGCAGATGTGTCCAACCATAGCAACCTTTTCTGCATAAACCTGAGATGGTAGTTTCTGTGATTGCACATGAACCTGGACCATCAAGGGAGTGTGTGAAGGACAATACAGGGGAAGCCATTAGACTAGAAGGAAAGGACTAGTCCATGGGACTTGGAACTCTGAAGGACGCTATGCAGCAAGACTTGGACTGGGTTTGGACATGCCTTAGGAGGTGCTGACAGGGAAGGTGGAGGGATGGACGGTGCTGACATCCTTAGAGAGAGCTGCAGAGAGATGCCTGTGATATGGTGCTCTGGATGCAGCTCCAGGGTGTGTGGACCCTTCCACCCACCCCTTCACGTGAGCTCTACCCAAGAATGCTCCTTCATGGACAGTCTGGGGAGACCTCAGCTTTCTTTAGCAGTGGAAAGAAACTTATGAAAAAATTAAGGACAGAAGGGAGATGACTTACCACAGAAGAGAACATGTTCAGGCCAAAAAGGAGGGTTCCTGGAGGGCCCTGGATAGGGGTTGGGAGTAAGGAGAAATGGGACTTGGCTACCCCAAGAACACAGCTAGAGGTGGGAGCAGGAGAATGAAGGATCCTTATCTTTCTCTCCTCCTTGTTGAATTAAAAGCTAGCAGCAGGGCTGGGAATGTGTGAAACCATCCATAATTCAAATAAATGAGTCCACAGATAAACTGAAATTGAAGTGTTTTCACTTGCTGTGCTCCTGTGACTAATTATAGATTACAAATTGGTCCATCATTTTCCATTTGTCTTTAATTTTTTCCCGATGAATTTATACTGGTTCCTCTGGCAAAGGTAGGGGTTTGGGATGAGCTAGAGATCCAGAGAGCTGGGACACAACTGGAGTGTGGTGTTCTCTGCCTCTGGAAGGGGTAGCAAGGGTTTTGTGCAGAGAGTTGAGAGGGAAGAAACCAGAATGTGAAGGAAGGCAGCTTGGAAGGGTTGGGCCCTATTATCCTAATCAATCCTCATCATTTACCCTGATGGAGGATGTCATTTGTAAAAAATTGCCAGTACCAAAATGGAGTCACTTACATCTAAACCAAATCAATGGAGCCGAGAAGTCATAAAGGGAGGGCCTTTATGCATATTTGCCTGATAACAAGAACTATTACAAAAGCTCTGCTAAATCATATCCTTGCACATGAGCACACTTCTATGAGGACATCTTTTTCATAACATCCAGTTCTAATTGCAACCTTTCCAGTAGCCCTCCTAACCCACAATGTCACAGCCAGGGTTGTTCCTACGAAGACATCTCCCTAGTAATGGCCAGTTTCTGGACTATAACTAGTAAAAGCAGTACCAACAATCAGCAAAGCCAGACCCTGAAGTGAGCTTCTGTGCCAATGATTGTTATTTCAAAACAGCTTATGTAGGTAGATTTCTTTCCTTTGAAAGTTTCCCCTTGCCTCCCTTCATGGGATGTGACCTGTCATAGCACACATTTCCCATATTATAATTCACTGTTCATTCCTGAAAAAACTCATTTTTCTTTGGAGAGTCTCCATTATTCAGGTTGACAATCCATCCATCCATGACCAATGCTGGACCACCACCAACTGCCATGGGGGGCTCCCCCTGGTCCTATTCTCTTGGACTACCTACCTGCCTTCCTTGGTGGGAAGACTCAATCACAGACCTATTCCTTGCCTCTCCACAGCCTGGCACTGATCTGGTAGGCTAGAAGGGCTTGGCCTCTGTCAATTTCCAAGACCATCTCTCCCTGGTTACCACCCCTTTTCCTGATGCCCTCCAGCACCACTACCCATTTTAATTTTTACCCTTCCAATGGGTCTCTTATGTCTTTATATTGAGTGTCTCCCTAATTTACATGCAGTTGGATTTCTTTGGTAAATTTCCTGCTTACATCCTTCATTTTTTTCTAATAAGTTCCTGCCAATATACACAGCCTCTTTATATATTGTGCATATTAATCCTTTGTCTACTATACAGGGTGAATATTTTCTCTCAGTCTATGCATTATCCTTTTAAAGACAACTTTTAGAGCAATTTCAAGTTTACAGCAAAATTGAGCAGATGGTGCAGAGATTTCCCATGTACTCCCTCTCCCCACACATGCAGAGCCTCCCCCATCATCAACATCCCCCACAAGAGTGGGACCATTTGTTAACAACTGAAGGATTTATATTGATACATCATTATCACCCAAAGTTTGTCATTTATATTAGGGTTCACTCCTGGTGTTGTACATTCCATGGGTTTGCATGAATGTATGAAGATGATATGTATCCACCGTTTTATAGCATACTGAGGGGTTTCACTGCCCTAAAATTCCTCTATGCTCTACTTATTCATCCATCCCTCCCTCTGATCCTCAGCAACCACTCATCTCTTTACCTTATCTTGTTCTTTTTTTTAGTGGCAGTTTTCTTCTCTTGTTGTGAAGTAGAATACAGATTTTAAAATTTTGATGTAATTAAATCTCTCCATCTGTTCCTTTCATAAATTCTGGGTTCTGATTCTTGGTTAGGAAGGCCTTCTCAATCCCAAGATTATAATAATATTCTCCTATGTTTTCCTCTGATTCTTTCATGGCTTTGATATTTACATTAAGGTCTTTAGTCTGCTTGGGATTTGCTTTGGGGTGCAGCATGTGAGGCAGGGACCTAAATTATTTTTTTCCTCCAAATTATCTAAATACTGTTTGTTATGGCTTAGATATGAAGTGTCCCCCTGCCAAGGACTCATGTGTTGAAGGCTTGACCCCCAATGTGGCAATATTTAGAGGTAGAGATCTGGGGAAGTGACTGGATCATGAAGGCTCTCACCTCATCAATGGATTAATCCATTGAGGGACTCATAGATGAATGGATTATTGGGAGATAGTGGAGAATGCAGGAGGTAGAACCTAATTGGAGGGAGTGGCTCCTTGGGGGCATGTCCTTGGAGAGTCCATCTTGTTCCTTGCCTTGTGCCTTCCCTGGCCCCTTCTTTCTTTGCTTCTTTCTCTGTCTGGTTCCTGGCTGCCATCCAGTTAGCAGCTTTCCTTCCATCATGTTTCTGCCTTGAAGCCAGCTAGCCATGGACTGAGACCTCTGAAACTGAGCCAAAATAATCTTTCCTCTTTTAAGTTGTTTATGTCAGGTATTTTGGTCACAGTGATGAAAATCTGATGAACACACTATTGATGACTCCATCTTTTCTCAGTTATTCAATATTGGAAATCTATTAATGTAAATTACTAGCATATTGAGGAAACGTACCTATCTTGATACATTTCTTAAATTTAAAAACTTGACACTCAGCTTGATAAAAATTCTTAATAAGCTAAAAATAGAAGGAAGCTCTCTCAATCTAAAGAAGTAAGCCACAACATCAGTATTGGCTCATCCATTGTCCTGTGTCCCACACTAATGCAAGATGTTAAAATAGGGGAAACTGGTAAGAGATGAGGGGTTTGTGAAAAGTTTGTGCCTTTTGCTCAAATTTTTTCCTGAGAAGCTAAAAGTGTTCAAAAATAAAATATAATTTTAAAAAACAAGCTAAAGAAAACATATTTACTGGTAAAACTTTATTACCATTTCTTAAAGTTAGAATAAGACGCTTAAATGACTTAAATATCTTATCTGTATTATTTCTTGTTGTAACAACTACAATCTATTTCTTGAGTCCTTACTTAGTGGTAAGAGGAAATTGTTGCCTCCATTCATCCCTCATTCTGCTTCCCAACTTCAGTCAATACACTTCTGTCCTTTAATTATAATGATTTGTCACCTGTAACTTAATTTGTAGATTGATTCTCAAAGGTGCAAACCAACAGGAGAGAAAAAAAGAAAGAAATGTAATTTTGACTATGAAAATTCTATTCACTGCTCAACCAAATCACATGCTAGAATTACATATCTCTTTTTTGTTTGCTGAATTTTATTTTTACTTATTAAATTTATTTAACTTGTACATAAAAACATAAAAATTGTACATAATAATGAAATGATGTGATATTTTGGTATATCCATATGCTACGTAAAGTTTAAATCAGGTTAAACATGTCTATGTCCTCAAACATTTATCATTTCTTTATGGTAAAAATTTTTAAAATCCTTTCTTCTAACTTTTTGAAGTGCTCAGTTGTTTTAGTAAGCTTTTTTGTTGCTATGACCAAAAGATCCAACAAGAACAATGTAGAGGAGGCAAAGTCTATTTTGTCTCATAGTTTTAGAGGTTCAGTCCATCGATAGCTGACTCCATAGCTCTGGGTCCAAGGTGAGGCAAAACATCATGGCGGAAAGGCATGGTGGAGAAATACTGCTCAGCTCACAGCAGCTGGGGGATGGGGTAGGGGATAGACTGGGGACTAGAAAAACTCTCCCAGGGCATGTCTCCAGTGACCTACTTCCCCTAAGTAGGTTCTACCTCCTAGCAGTCCATTCAGTTATTATTATAATGGATTGATCCACTGATGAGGTAGAGCCCTCAGAGAAAAGCAACTCATGAAATGGCATGAGGAAACAGAGGGAGAGAGAGCTCCACTCGCTAGGGACAAAATATAAACCCCAAAAGCACAGTGGCACTTACCTACCTCCTCCAGCCATACCCTACCGGCCTATAGTTACCACCCAGTTAATCTCTATCAGTGGATTAGTCTACTGATTAGGTCAAGGGTCTCATAACCCACTCATTTCACCTCCAAAAATTTTTGCATTGTCTAACACATAAGCTTTTGGGGTACACCTCATATCTAAGCCGTAAAGGTAGTATCTACTATATCTATAGCCCTTTTACTGTGCAATGGTATAGAAGAACTTCCTGTTCCTATCAAACATTAACTTGGTTCCCACTGATAACATGCCTTTCTTTATGGTTCTACTGTTGATATCCTTGGGTCAATAAAAGAAAAAGTTTTAAACTGTGCTTTACACTGTGCTTCAAATCATGACACATTGGGATTGCTTTGTGTCTGTATCGTATCTTATATACTCAGTTTGTTTTTCTTTTGGAGGGAAAAAACATATACCCTAATCAATGGATGCCTTCTAGTTTTCTGCTTCCTGTGATTCTACACTGCTTTGGATCCAGTTCGTTCTTGTCCTTGAATCTCACCCAAACTCTGTACTAATTTAGACCAGGTGCTCCATATATAAATCAAGACTCTACACCCTTCTGCGCTTCATGGGGTACTCTCTTAGGCTTTTCTGTGGGCTTCCTTCATGTTATACCTTTGTTACGGCTTCATATTCACCCAGGGTCTTGAGCATGTTGTGCCCCATGGAGCCCATTTTATTCATGGGCCCTCCATCCCACAGACTCTGACCTCTTCCTACAGTATAAAATGGTTACTGACCAGGCCTGCTGCTCAGATGCAGTCCTGCAGCTTCCCCTGACTGCTCTTCTGGATTTGGAGCTATTCTTTCCTGGAGGCTCACTTTTCCCTTTGTGTGGCTCATTCTCTTGCTTAGATGGAGTAATCTCTTTTGTTCCTAAGGGGGGAAAATGCATACGAGATTAACTTATTAAATTCCTAGGCGTGCAGGATTTTCTTTAGCCTGTACTCACACTTGGTGGTCACTTTGTCTGGACTGTTAGACGGAAGATATCTCCTTTGGCGTTTGAAGGCTCTGCTCCGCAGTATTCTGGCTTCTGGCGATGCTGTAAGTCTTCTGCTTGTCTGATTCTCATTCCTTTGTAGACCATCTGTCTTTTACTCCTTTGGCAACTTTTTAGGCTTTTCTTTTCTTTTTAAGATTTATCCTGGCTATTCTGAAAATTCATCATGTGTGTTTAGATGTGGATCTCTGTGTCACCCAGGATGCTTTCAGATGCAAGTAATTGAATAGCCACCTCATGGCAACTTAAAAGATAAGGAGATTTATTGGCTCATATAATAAGAAGTCCCAAAGTAGCTCAGTCCCGGGTTGCCTCCACCTTGCCATCAAAGCCCACTGTCTCCCCAGCTCCTTTCTCTGCGACTGGCATGTGTCAGCTAGCTGCAGGAGCTGCAGGATGCCAGGCACTGTGCTCCTGCCTTATGGTGTCCAGAGCAAAAGAGGAAGCTCTCTTTTCCTTGTGTCTTATTTTAAGAACTAGGAAATCCCTTATAGATTCCCTCATGGAGATTTTTCTAATATCTCATCAACTGGAATTGGGTCATAATCCTCTTCTATGCCTGTGACCAGAACTGCCATGAATGAATTATACACATCCCCATCTTTGGGGCTGGGGCTGTACAGAGGAATGTGAAGACTAAAACAGTCAAAGTTCTGTTACAAGGAAGAAGAAATATCTGTTGATGTGTAAGCCATTTTTCTTTTTAAAATGTTTTCAATTTTTATTTTATGCTTTCAAATATAAGAAATCAAAATTCTAACACTGATCATCTTGAAACTATACCAGACAACCTAAAATGTTGACAAACATTTCTCTTTAGTATTTTTTGGGGGGATGTGTGTGCGTGTGTGTGTGTGTGTGTGTGCGTGTGTGTGTGTGTGGTGCTGAGGTTCCCTTTAGTTTTGCTCCTTTAAACAATGGTGTCATCAACAGATATAGTTTTCTTGGGGGTGGGGAGATATTCAGAAACAGACAGACGGTATTAGTAGCAAGAATATCACTACTAGTGTTTCCAGCCCACCCTCTGTGTTCCTAGCAGGAAAAGAGTGTGGCATTTGCCTAACAGATAGTTTTCTGTTCTCAAACTATGCAGAAAATCAACTTCTTCATCACATCCACACTCTTTTTTTTGGGGGGGGGGGGCGGTTACTGGGAAATGAACATGGGGGTGCTCAACCACTGAGCCACATTACAAGCCTTTTTTAAAAAACATTTTATTTAGAGATAGGGTCCCGCTGAGTTTTTTAGAGCCTCACTAAGTTGTTGAGGCTGGCTTTGAACTCAAGATCCTTCTGCCTCAGCCTCCCAAGCTGCTGATATCCACAGTCTTAATCATACATGATCAATGCACCAACTCTCATTGCTAGTTTGTTTCTGTTCCTATTCTACAAGCTGCACCAATGATTTGGAGGGAGGGTGCTGAAAATTAAACTACACAAATTGAGATAAAGCCACATACAACTTGTCTATGCCATCTGCTAGGCCTTTAAAAGAGGAAGCCCAGTTGTGCATACAACTTTAAGAACCAGAGAGACTTTTCTCTTTGTCCCTATGATTAAAATGCTTCGGTATAATGATTTTGGTGGACACTTCCAAAGGAAAAAATACCCTTGGGCCTTTTAATTTAATTTTGCTAAGCTGGGCTTCAAAGATATATGTGCTAATAGCTACCTATGTAAAACTGAGGTGTACACTAATCCATCTCAACCAGAGCCAAAGTCTTCTTGTAGGGAATTTTCTTATTTTTTTTTTTTTGAAAATTACTATACATGAACTTGATCAAAGAGAGGTAGAAAGAAAATGAGAAAACCTTCAATTCTCTGAATAGAGATTACGTATTCTTTTATATGATCATGGAATAACTGAAACATTTCTAATGAAGTCATGTATGTATTTTAAAAAAACAAAGGTTTTACTTAGGCTAATAATGAAAACAGTCTTTCTGTTTCATCCATGAAACATCTAAGTTGTATTCCTCTGAAAGTGAAAGAAATGTTTTTAAAATTATTTTAGCAATTTTTTCTGGCCTTTACATTTGTATTTCCATATAACTTGCTTTTGCTGCTTTTTCTTGAATTTTCAGTTTTAGATATTATTCTCCATATTAGCCAGTTTTGTGCCACTGCAATTAAAGACCTGACACAGGCTTCTTATGAAGTAAAGAGAAGTTTATTTAGGCTCACGATTCTGTATGTTCAAATCCAAGATCAAGTGGCTCCAATGGCTTGGACTGTGGGAAGGGGGACACCTCAAGGGGGCATCTATCAGAGCCAGGACTCAGGTCACAAGCCAGGAAGCAGAGAAAGGACATGCTGGGTGTCACCATCCCCTTTGAGGAGACACCCGCAATGACCCAAGGACCTCCCACCAGGTCCCAACTCTTAAGGTCCACAGCACCTCCCAATACCCCCCAGGAGACCAACCTCTAGCACACAGACCTTTGGGGAGACATTATCCTTGTTCACACCATAGCATCTTCCCATTCCAAGTCCATAAGCACACACGTCACCCCACCTCCTGCCGATTTTGTCATCCCAGTTTTCGGTTGTGTACATGTGTGTGGATTATGACTGTGACACTGTTTTTCACAACTGAGTCAGAGTACTATGGTTCCATTTTCTTTTTTGTTCAGCCATTTGTCCTTTCTAGATTTAATTATCTTCTCATTTCCCCCTTTGTTTAATTGTCTACATGATAATCACAAATTTATTACCAAACTGATTATATTATGAAATTATTTGGGGTGTGTTCATGCTCAATACCAGTTTTACATTTGAGCTGCAGACCTCCTTCCCAGTGTCCTCTGTCTTCTATTCTAACCCTGAATTGTTCCTGTCCAGGCCTGCTGCACAGCTGTTATTCTGGGACCTTATTATTATGCTGGGCATTCCCTTTGCCTCTTTTTTATGTTAAAGTCCTGGTTCTCTGAGTTTCCAGAATCTTCCTTTCTAAATTTACATATTCATTTAAAATTTAATAGAATTTGTATACCATTTAATACACCTCAACCTCCAAAATGTATGATTCAGTGGTTTCATTTCATTCACAGAGCTATGCCAATGTCTAATTCCAGAGCACTTTTATTTTCCCACTCAGAGGAGAAGCCCCGCACCCAGCAACAGTCACTCTCCATCTTCCCTCCCTGTGGGGCCCAGAAGCCACTAATTCACTAGTCTACTTTCTCTCTCTGTATTTGCTTATTTTGAGCATTTAAAATAAGTGCAGTGTGTTATTCATCTTTTCATCGCAGCGACAAAAATACCTGAGAAGAACAACTTAGAAGAGGAAGTTTATTTTGGGCTCACAGTTTCAGAGTTCTCAGTCCACGGTCAGTTGACTCCATTGCTCTGGGCCTGAGGTAAGGCAGGACAGCATGGCAGAAAGGCATGGTGGAGGAATGCTGCTCAGCTCATGGCAGCTGGGAAGCAGAGGAGGTGGGGAGGAACTGGGGACTAGAAAGCTTCCAAGGCACACCCCAGTGACCTACTTCCTCCACCTAGGGCCCTCCTCCTAGTAGTCCATTGAGCTATCAATAGATTGATTCACTGATGAGGTCAGAGCCCTAATCATTGCCTAAAGATCCCACCTCTGAACCTGTTGTATTGAGAACCATGCTTCCAACACATGAGCTTTTGGGACATTCCATATTTAAACCATAACATACAGTCACACATTGTATGGCCTTTTGTGTCTGACTTCTATCACTCAGCATAATGTTTTTAAGTTTCCTCCATGTTGTAGCATGTGTCAATAATACATTCTTTTTTCGTGGCTGAATCATATTCTGTTATATGCATGTGACACATTTTTTTATCCATTATCCATTTATCAGCTGATAGACATTTGAGTTATTTTCAGTCTGAGGCTATTGTGAACCATTTTGCTATAAAATTCATGTGCAAGTTTTTATATAAACATGTTTTCAATTCTCTTGGACTTATACTACTTATTAATATCTTCCAGTTGTTTCCTAAAACAAAGATGCATGACAGCACATTTTTGAGACCTTGAATATTTGCAAATGTTTTTATTATTCCCTCATATTTGGTTGATAGTGTGGAACCTATCAGGTGGAAACTGTTCCCTGAGAATTTTTAAGGTATCTTCTCCACTAGCTTCTTTCTTCCAAAGTTACCACTTAGAAGTCCAATGCCATTTTTATCCCAGATTCTTTTTATATAACCATTTTTTTCTTCTGAAAAATTATATGAGCTTCACTTTTCCCCTGGTATTCTTAAATTTTATAATGATGTCAGTAGTGTAGGGATTTTTCACTCATTGGAGGAAATTTAGTGGACACTTTTAATCTGAAAACTCATATTTGAAGTCTGGGAAATTTTCTTGTACTATATCTTTGACAATTACCTCATCTTGCTTTATTTGTCCTTGCTTCTTAACACTTCAATTATTGATTTTAGACTTCCTGAATGGGTGGTCTATATTAATTATTTGTTGTTATAAAACACACTACTCCCAAAGGTAGTGGCCTAAAAACAACAACCAGATGTTCAGCTGATGGTTCTGCTAGTCAGCAATTTGGCTTGGGTCAGCTGGACAATCTATTCATGCATTAGTGGCCAGCTCTTGGGCTTGCTGATAGTTGGCTGGTATAGAATAACTCCTGTTAGGATAGCTCATCTCCCACATGCTCTCTCATTTTCCAGCAGGGTAGTATGGGTTTGTCCCCATAATAGCTTGATAGGATTACGATATAGCAAGCAGAAGTGTACAAGGTCTCTAGTCTGGCAACCAGCATATTCACCCCATATTCAAGGGGAGGGAAAACACAATCCTATTTTTGTAGAGAGGAGCTACGAAGTCACAATGCAAAAGTCTCGTGCTATAGACTGCTATGGGCTGGTTCTCCACCCCGCCCTCCTCCACGCTCCTTTCCTCCTATGTGAGCTTAGAATGAGAATACACCATTTGTAAACCAGGAAGCTGTTCCTCACTAGACCTTGGATCTGTTAGTACCTTAAACTTGGACTTCCAGTCTCCAGAATCATAAGAAACAAATGTTTGTTGTTTAAGCTACACAGTCTATGGTATTTTTGTTATAGCAGCATCCCAAACAGGCAGAAAAGGAGCAGAGAACTGTGGCTATTTTTGCAGTCGACTACTTGCTTCAATTTGCTTCGCTCTCTCTGCCCCCTTCCCCCTGTGTGTGGAGGGGGTGGTGGGTGCATGTGTGCATGCACATGCATATCCTGGGGAAGAAACCCAGGGCCTTTTATGAGCTAGGCAAGTACTGCACCACTGAGCCACATCTCCAGCTCTTTTGTCTTTTATTCTTCTTATAATATTTCTCAACTTGACCTTTCAAATTTTCTACTGAATTTTTAATTTCTACTATGGTATTTGTATTTCTTGTTTTTTTTTATTGGTCATTCTTTATTTGGAGGCAGCCATAGCCATTAGTCATCCCTACCCTCTTATCCTGAGACATTTTAATAGGCCCCTTTTATATACAATGCAAACAAAGAAGACACACTGCCTTACATAGAGTGGGGAGCGTGCTCACATGGTAATGTTTATGACCTCCAGTATATATGCTGAGTCAGTGTTTCTGGCTTTGACTAACCATAACATAGCTGGTTCCCAGCCCTGGCTACACACACACACAAAACATAACACGGTCCACAAAAGTCTTGGTGAGGGATCTGACTACAGCCGTTTTGGGCCTGCCCCAACAGTGGGCTAGATCAATTCCATCCACGTGACTGACACATTCAACAAGAATTAATGACAATAATGAGCACTGAATTTGTACAGTTTTTAACTGCTTATAAAATTTTTTAAATTATTTGTTATAATCAGTTATACATGACAGTAGAATGCTCTTTGCTTCATTGTACACAAATGGAGCACAATTTTTCACATCTCTGCTTATACACAAAGTAGGATCACACAATTTGTGCAATCATACATGTACCTATGGCAATGATCCCTATCTCATTCCATCATCTTTCCTCTGTCCTCCCCTCCCCTTTGGCTAGTCCAAAGTTCCTCTATTCATCCCATGCATCCCCCTTATGGATTAGCATCCACTTATCAGAGAAAATATTCAGCCTTTCGTTTTTGGGGATTGGCTTACTTTGCTTAGCATGATACTTTAACTCCATCCATCTACCTGCAAATGCCATAATTTTATTCTTTTTTATTGCTGAGTAATATTCCATTGTGTATATATATCACAGCTTCTTTATCCGTTCATCTTTTGAAGGGCATCTGGTTTGGTTACACAGTTTAGCTTTTGTAAATTGAGCTGTAATAAACATCGATGTGGCTGCATCACTGTAGTATGCTGTTTTTAAGCCCTTTGGGTATAGACCGAGGAGTGGGATAGCTGAGTCAAATGGTGGTTCCATTCAAAGTTTTCTAAGGAATCTTCATACTGCTTTCCAGATTGGCTGCTTTCCAGATTTCCAATTTTCAATCCCAACAGCAATGTATGAGTGTGCTTTTCCCTCACATCCTCGCCAACACTTATTGTTGCTTGTATTCTTGATAACTGCCATTCCGTATATCGCTTGTTCTTAAATACTTAAAAGTTCTTAATATCCATATGATTCTGACCTGGAACAACTTCCTTCCCTTGTGTCTTTCAGAAGGAACCAACCAGCTGGTCCTTTGACCTTGGATGTTTGTTCTTCAGACATGTAGACGATACATTTCTATGGCATTTTATTTGGTCAGTCCTAGCAAACCACAATATTCCCAAGATATGCTGTGTAGGCTGCTCAGTGGTTATTTGGTGTGTTTCAGCTATGGCCCCGCTTATGTAGCCAGCAACTCGTTGATAGGGGAACTTGTGTTCATTCCGAGCAACTTCCATCTGCGGAGAACTTTTGCCCACCTTCACAACTGGTCCTGTCAACCACACTGTCAATGAGGAAGGCTGATGTGGCAGAGAGAGAGCCAGATTCAGGGAGTGGTACTTCTGCCTCGTTTGCATCTATCATAAGTGTGTTAGCCTCCCTCTTCTTTTCCCCTGGCTTCTCTCCGTGTATTCTAAATTGGTTTAATAAATGCATGATTCAAAATTTTTAATTCTTTCTATTCCCTAGCCTTTGTGCTGGTTTCCCTGTAAATTTGCAAGTATCGAAGTACTTTTTCACCATGACAGTATCTGCCTCTTTTCTCTCATAATTGTTTCTCTGCCTTTTTGTTCTGCCTTCCATTCTTTTGCTTTCATGCAACAAATCCTGTTTATTGTCTCTCCCTTCTACCTGACCCACCTTGCCCTTGGAAATAGTATGAATAGTTTCCAGAAATCGTTGGGACATTTTTCTGGTGGCCCATGTGGTGACTTTTCCCTTTGATGGTTCTCCATGCCCCAGCCCTCCTGCCCTGGTTGGACACATAAACATGTTCCCAACCTCCTGGCTGGAGATGGTCCAATAACACAGCTATTTTAATTCTTTAATAACCTTCTCTCTGAGGGGAAGGTGCTGAAACAAGGCAACATGACTTCCTTTTCTTTCATTATTGAGAAATGGTCACACAATGGTAACAGCATCCATTTGAGAAAGGACACTCAAAATAATCTCTCAGTTTCTGCAACCCTGAGTCTTTCTGACAAAGATAAGTAGGTGGCTACAGTTTACATTAAAGTGTGAGAGCTATTGCTTCTTAAACATTCAATCCTAAGACCTCTCTAACAGGCTGTTGGACTTGATGTTATTCCTCAACACATGAAAGAGAATTTATGTCTCCTGGACAATGACATTGTTGTTGTTCTTGAGTCTGGAGAAAATTAAGAAGAATCTTTGGTAGCTACTGTAATTTCAAACACTGATTCATTTCCTGTTTGTTGACTCCATGAAATACCATCTATTTCTAGAAGACACATGGGGGAAGAAGCAGCTATCCTCATCTTTCAGTCAGTTGCCCTCAACCAACTGATTGCTTTTCCCTTTCCTCTACTCCAGTGAAAGCATCTGCCTCTCTTCTGAGTGAATTTTCATAAACATTTGCACAAGGAATGGCCCCACTGTCTAACTGGCTGCTGACCTCATTTATACTCATGCTCCTGTAAGGTGCTGGCAGGTCCCCAGAGGCAGGCTTCTCCCTTCTGTCCCCATGCCACTTCTCAGAGGCAATGGCCAGTCCTGTGTCTCCAGTCTGCCTTCAGCACTTCAGCAGCCTCCTTCCCAGCCATGACAAAAATCTCTATTTATGACAATTGTTACAGACTGTTCCATGCTTGGTTAGGGGGAAAAAGGCCCATACTGCAGTGAGTGTCTTTGGAGAAGAACTAGAACTTCTTTCCACAGAAACTTCCATTAGATACCGATCAGCGCAGAGGGCTGTGTGAGGAATCAAAGCACAGCTCATCTGGTGTGGGAAATTATGGTGACGAGTGAGAAGGCAGGGCAGGCTGTGAAGTCATGCTCTCCCCTCTGAATTGATAGCTCCCTGTAGAAAAGGAATAGCAAACAAGGATTCAGCTGAATATATCTTTCGTGTCTCCATTCCTCTGACTTCTAATTCTGCTAGTACGGTCATAAATATAAAATATGTGATGGGGGCCCTGTCCTCTTTTCTTCCTGGGCTGTTTTTAGCCAAGCATAGATCCTACAGCCAGGAGAAATACCTGAGTAGAGCCCAGGAGCCTTCCTCTGAAAACTCCACTGCTACCGCTGTCCCGTGCCCACAGCTTACATCCAGGACACTGGACCCTCCACTTCAGCTTCTCAGAGAGCCAAGTCGCTGGCCCATTCTGCATATAGAAAGTCTTCCCTCCCTGAATGTGGCTGCCACCTTGGTGCACTCATCTCCAACTTCCAGGTCTCCTGTGGGTGTGGGTGTGCCTGGTGGGATCTAGGTCACTTATGAAACCCATGCTGCAAGGAAGTCTGGGAAATGTAGACTTGCGTTTCCATCCTCCAGATTGCTGGGCGGGAGTTGAGTACATTGTAAATGTGCCAACCTGCTGGCCCTGCCATAGCGGCATCCTGGAAGATCCCTCAGAATCCCAGGGCAGTAGAGAGTGGGGCTTCAGGATCAGCAGGTCACTGGATACTGTAGGAAAGTGAGAATATTATCTCAATCTTCTCATGTCCTCCACATTTGTCTGTGACTTGGGTACAGCCTCCA
>PVHX01027114.1:0-19828 GCA_004024805.1 Geosciurus inauris | reverse complement strand
CAGATGTAAGAAATGATCAGTATGAAGAAGGACCCCACAGAGATGAGTCCACTGTTGGCCGTGACCATGAATTCCAGTGTATTGGTCTTTGTGCAAGCAAGTTTAATGAGCTGAGGGAGATCACAGTAAAAGCTGTCCAGTACATTTGGGCCACAGAAGGGCAAGTCTACAACAAAAGCCAGTTGAGCCACTGAGTGGATGAGGCCAAGGATCCAGGCAACAGCCAAAATTAAAATGCACATTCGTGGGCTCATGATGGTCAGGTAGTGCAGAGGCTTACATATGGCCACGTATCTATCAAAGGCCATGGCTATGAGCAGCACCATTTCTGTGCCCCCAATAGCATGGATAAAGAAGATCTGAGATATACAACCCCCAAAAGAGATTGCTTTGTGTTTTCTAAAAAGGTCATAAATCATTTTAGGGGCCGCAATAGAGCAAACTCCCAGGTCAAGAAATGAGAGATTGGCCAGCAGGAAGTACATGGGGGAGTGTAGTTTAGAGTCAGAAGTCACAGAGAACACAATGAGGAGGTTTCCCATAAGACTTGCCAAGTAAAATACAGAGGAAAAGAGGAAGAGTAGAAGCTGGATCTCCCACGAGTTGGAAAGTCCCAGGAACACAAACTCGGACACCGCTGAATAGTTGGCTCTATTCATTGTATTGAAGAACAGAACTGTCTGAAATATTACCTGAAAAAGAAAGGAAAGTAAGGAAAAAAATCAAACATTGTGGGGAATCACTGACTACATGAGTTTCAACTTGTAAGGTGAATATACTGCCTGAGAAATGCCAAAACACTTCTGCCTTTAAACTGTAGCTGCAAAAACAAGCCACTGCTTCTAACTCACGGACTCCTTAAAATTCTCCAGGTTTGAAAAACAGATTAGGCCTTTATTTCCCTCATCTCTTTACTCCTATGTGCAGCACTATCTCTCTCATTAATACTCTCTCAGGTTTAGCTACATGCAATTCCTGTTTTGTCCCATCACATTCACTTTTCCCTCATGAGGACGAGAGATGATGTAGAAGCCCTAAAATTTTCCACTTTGGTAGCTCAGTCCAGGGTGAAGAGGATTACAAAGCCTGGGCTATGACAGCACTCTGGCAAAGTACAAGGTCAGAAAAGAGATTCATGCTGCAGAATCTAAACACGGATGGAGTGAAAACAAGGTAGCAAACAAAATAACACAAGAATGATACTTGTACATCACCATGCATGCCATTTTAACTCTCCATGGTTCCTGGAATGGAGAAAGAGCATCACACTTCAAATCAGAAGAATGTAAACAAGTCCTAGCCCTGACCTGAGGGAATTTGAGTACTCAGTTCTTTCTTCCATCCCTCCAAACTCAACTCGCTTCCTGAACCCAGTTTCATCACCTGTAAAATAAAGGGGCTGAGGCAGGTGATGTTAACTAATCCTTTTAAGTGTAACGTTTCTATTAGTTTATCATTCAGTGCTAGTCTGGTATGTAATGAAGCTCACCTCAAGGTTGATATTCCTTTCATTGAACTGCTATTATATTTGCATCTTTTCCCTTGTTTGCAGTTGGTTGTATCTCATATTGCATAGAAGGCCTTCTCTTCAAATTAATCTCCCTCTTCTCTAATTCATTTTGTGATTTGATTAACAATTTTGCAAATCTGCTGTATCATTTATTTTGTCATTTATCATCATCATCAACCAAAATCAATCAACAAACATTTGTTAGATGCGTATCATGCCCAGTGGACACTCTGAACTTCCCAGAGTATGATTTAAGGCATTTGCACTTTAGCGCACACATATACAAAATGTTAAAATAATAAAAAATAGACTATTTTAAAAAGTCAATTAAGGTCTGGCATGTGGTACACATCTATAATCCCAGCAACTTGGGAGGTTGAAGCAGGAGGATCCCAAATTCAAAGCCAGCCGCAGAAACTTAGCAAGGTCCTAAGAAATTTAGTGAGATCCTGTCTCAAAATAAAAACTAGAAAGGCTGGCTAGCAATGTAGCTCAGTGGTTAAGCACCGCTGAGCTCAATACTTAGTACAAAAAAATGTCAAATAAGTAATATGATCATATGGTTTTTGAAACAGAAAAAATCCCATGAATCAGGGTGATTAGGGCTGTCTTCAGAAAGAAATCATAACCTGTGCTGCAGATTAAGAGATGGATCTAATGTATTTCAATATACAGCATCCTATCTAAACTTAAAGAATTACTGAATGATTCCCCCAGTCTGGGTGGTGGATGATTATTGGAAGAATTGGTAAATCATCCCCCAGTCTGCAACAGTGGTTGGTGAGCTGTCTTTGGAAATAATGATAACTAACAAAAACCAAAAACAGCGTGTAAGACAAACTGCTATGTGCAAGACACCATAATTACTCCTTTACAGGCAATATTCTGTTTGATATCTATGAAAATTGGTATTATTGGCTCCTTTTTACAATCAAGAGAAATGAAGACCAAGGAGAAATAAGGTGCCAGATCAGGGAGTGGTAGAACTGATATTGATCCTCCTTGCTGCTCGCATCCAGCTTGTAGAACAGACAGCTTTTTCTCATGACTTTCCAGTTGTACCACATACCTCCAACCCTTTCTGGGTGCCCCATGTTCTACTCTCACCACACAGGGCAAATCTAAGTGAGAGAGAAGATAGATATGTCCTCAAGTGTTCACAGCATGTGGGTTTCTTAAACCACTTCAAACGCATCCGTAATATATTCTGGCTTTTTAAATAAACATGATAGGAGAATGCAAATCCATATAATACCTGCAGTTCAGAGCACCTTGGCTGTGCTTTCAGACCCCCAATGTCTTGATCACCAAAGAATTCTTTAGCTTTTCACAAAAGAGACTAAGTTCTTACCTTCTCTAGTGAATGGATGAAGAGGCAAAGGCACTCTGTCTCCATGTCCCATAGAACACCCTCTCCTCACACTGATCACGTTAATCTCCCTCTTCTCTAATTCATTTTGTGACTCGATTAACATACCATTGCAAATTTGCTGGATCATTTATTTTGTATTTATCATAATAACTTGTACTCAATCAACAACATTTACTAGATGCCCATCACACCCAATGGACACTTTGAACTTAGTACCTCAGTATTAAAATATTCACTTCCCTTAAGGCTTTTAAATCTTTAGCACAACCACAACATGTCTCTGTGTCAAAAATGAACTCCAGAACTAATGCAAGTAAATTCTGTTCTAACTTCCAAGACTTTCTCCTCAACAATCTAGTTCCCCTTTTCGACTTCAACATTTAATTGGTACAGATTTTTAAAAAGACAAGAAAGAAATTTCAGTTTCTGTGTCCTTTTTCATCTCATTTTATTGATGCTTGCTCATTAAGCTCTACTAAAGCTTCTTCCCTTGTGCAAGGTAATATTTAATTTATTTCTTTACAAAATAATACTGTCACTAGAAACATCTATTTAATAATACTTTCCCTTGGGGACTTCAAACTGTACTATAATATCTTTCAGCTATTTCTCTTTTGCCACCAATATACTCATTTAAAGACCAAAGGTGTAACTCTTTCCAAAACGTAACCACATTCAACATTCCCATGGTCAGATCTAGCATTACTTTATCCACAAACATCTATAAAAATGTTATTATTGGGGCTGGGGTTGTGGCTCAGTGGTAGAGAACTTGCCTAGCACATGTGAGGCACTGGGTTCAATTCTCAGCACCACATGTAAATAAATAAAGGTTCATCGGCAACTATTAAAAAAATGCTATTATTGTGAGAGCTAGAACTAATTGGAACACAGGGGAATACTGACCAAATGATACTGCAGAGATGGAATCAGCAACATTAAACTTGGGATCACCAATATCTATGCAAGGGAATTGTCACCCAGAATCCTGACAAGTCAATGGAGGAAGCTATAAGGGAGTCACAAAAGAGGCAGTGGAAGAGCAGATAAATAAATGTTAAGATATAAAAGACAAAAAGTATATAAATAAGAAGGTAAACCTAAGTGACATCATACTCTGAAACCTAAAGCAGAGGTTTATGTTTGGCTCTCCAGGGGTACTTGTTTTCAAGTACTCATAAAGAATACACAATGAACACATACTGAACCACAATAAATTTACAAAAATGGAAATGGTATATAATTTAACACAGTCTAATCACAATTTAAGAAAACTTCAATTGATAATAATGTCAAAAAATGTTTAAATTTTAAAACTTTAAACTCCTCTTAAGAATAACAAACAAGTAGGGAAAAAAACTATAAAAATATTCTTGTGAAAATTGAGAAAACTTGAAGATGAATTGTTTATTAGATGGCATTAGTGATTTGATGTCTTTTGTTAGACAAAATAGTTATGATTTAAAAATATTTGCTACCTGCTTGTCATATAGGGCATTAATATCCAAAATGCATAAAGAACTAAATCACTTGAGACACACACAAAAAAATACAATTAATAAATCAGCAAAAGAACTCAACAGACACTTCTCAAAGGAAAAAATACAATTGACCAATAAATATGTGGAAAACGTACATCTCTAGCAATCAGGGAAATGCAAATCAAAACTACACTGAGATTTCACCCTACTCCAATCAGAATGGCAATTATCAAGAACACAAATAATAGTAAGTGTCTGCTGTCACTATTGGATGCAAGAGAAAACATACACTCAATACGTTTTTGGTGGGATTGAACATGAGTGCAACCAATCTGGGAAGCAATAGGGAATTTTCTCAAAATCTAGGAATAGAACCACCATATGACCCAGCTATCTCATTCCTCAATAGTAGATGCATAAGATCTAAAATCAGCATACTATTGTGACACAGTCATGTCAATGTTTATAGCAGCACAATTCACAATAGCCAAGCTATAGAACCAACCAAAGTGTCCTTAAATATGAATAGAAGGTACATAAAATGTGGTATATATACACGATGGAGTATTACTCAACCAGAAAGAAGAATGGGAAGTTCGGCATTTGCTGGAAAATAGGTGGAACTGGAGACTATCATGTTAAGTGAAATAAACTAGACTCCGAAAGTCAAAGGTCTAATATTTTCTCTGATATATGGAAGGCAGTCCAAAATAAGGATGAAAAAGAAAAGAGAGAAATGGAAAAGGTGAGGTAGGATTCCATCAAAATAGAAGAAATACCAGTGGACTAGATAAAGGGGACTGAAGGAGGAAGGAAAGGGAGGGAGAAAGTGAAAGAGAAAAGACAGGATAACAAAAGAACAGTGGAATGAACTGACCTAACTTTCCTATGTACACACATGAATATACTACAGTGAATCTCACCATCAGGTATATTCATAAGACACTAACCAAAATTTTTAAAAAATCTAAAAGTAAATAGCATAAAGATCTGTAGAGGGAAGGGAACATGGAAAAGGAAGAGGGGAGGAAAAGGGAAATACTGGGGACAAAATTTGAACAAATTATATTCCATAATTTTAATTATGTCAAAATGAATCCTAATGTTATCTATAACTAAAAAGAACTAATAAAAATTTTAAAATACTGAGAAAAAAATATTTGTAATTCCAATAATATTGAAGGGAACATTCATAATAATGGAGTAGTCAAATAATTATGGAACATAATAAAATACTTTGAAGCCAGAATAAGACTGGGGAAGATCTATCTGTATGGATATGAAACACCCCAGAGTAACCCTAGTATAAACTAGGGACTTTGAGAGATAATGATGTGTCAATATAGATCCATCCACTCTGGTGTGGAATATTGGTAATGGGGGAGGTCACACATATGGGTCCAGGGAATGTGAGAAATCTCTGCCTTCTGCTCAATTGTTTGTAAATCTAAAATTGCTCTTTAAAATAGTCTTCTAGTCATGCACAGTGGCACATGCCTGTAATCCCAGCAACTTGGGAGGCTGAGGCAGAAGGATACCAAGTTCAAAGCCAGCCTCAGCAACTTAGCAAGGCCCTGTCTCAGAATAAAAAATAGAAGAGCAGGGATGTGGCTTAATGGTTAAGTGTCCCTGGATTCAATCACTGATGCCAAAAAAAGAGTCTTTTAAAAATTAAAAATAAAGTAAATAAATAAACTACCATAAACATCATACTTAACAGTGAAACTCGAAGCTTTCCCACTATTCTCAGAAATGAGGCAAGAATTTCACCCCTTACCACTTCTTTCCAAGATTGTCCTCAAAGTCCTGGTGAATACAATAAGATAAGGAAATAAAATGTATAGAAATTAGGAAATAATATTGTCTTTGTTCATAGAAATGAAAGAAAAACATGATCTTCTCTGCAGAAAATCTGAAAATGTATGATGAAAAAGACTCAATTTTTTTAAAAACTACAAAAAATAACTGGAAATCAAAAAGCAATTACAAGACTAATATACAAAAATCAATCAATCACTTCTCCATACACTAGTAATGAACAAGTGGAATTTGGAATTAAAAACACAATACCATTTTCATTTGTATTCCAAAATTAAACTACTGGGCTGATGATGTAGCTCAGTGACCAAAATTTGCATGTCATGTGCAAGGCTCTGGGTTTGATCTTTAGCACTACACCTAAAAAATAAACTACTTAGGTATACATCTAATAAAATATGCAAGATCTATATAAGGAAAATACAAAACTCTGATGAAAGAAATCAAAGGGCTAAATAAATGGAGGACACTCCATGGCCATAGATAAGGAGACTCCATATTGTCAAGATGTCAGTCTTTCCCAACTTGATCTATAGATTCAATGTAAACTAAATCAAAATCCAAGTCAGTTATCTTGTGGATATCAACAAACTGACTCTAAAGTATACATGGAGAGTCAAAAGACCCAGAATAGCCAACCATCAATCAATATTGATTAAACAGAAGAAACAAAGTCGAAAGACTGACACTACCTGATTTCAGAAATTATTATAAAACTACAGTAACAAAGAGAGTGTGGTATTGGCAAAAGAATACAAAAATAGACCAAAGGAACATGATATGTCTATTTCCCAAAAAAATAGATCCATGTAAATATAATCAACTGATCTTCTACAGAGGAACAAAGACAACACAAAAAGAAAAGATAATTTTTTTCAATAAGTGGTGTTAGAACAATTGAACGTCCACATGCAAAAAATGAATCTAGACACAGACCTCACATTCACAAAAATTGATTCACAATGAATCACAGACTTAAATGCTAAACACAAAACTATAAAGTAAATTTTCAGAAGGTAGCATAAAAGAAAATCTAGATGACTTTTTCTTTTTTTTTTTGACACCAGAGATTGAACTCAAGGGCACTCAACCCCTAAGCCACATCCTCAGTCCTATTTTGCATTTTATTTAGAGACAAGGTCTCACTGAGTTCCATACCACCGCACTTTTGCTGAGGCTGGCTTTGAACTTGCTAAGCTCCTGCCTCAGCCTCTGGAGCCGCTGGGATTACAGGCATGCGCCACCATGCCTGACTGACAATGACTTTTTAAATGCAACACCAAAGGCATAATTAATGAAATAAATTATAAAAAATCTAATTAAAAATAAAAATGTTTGTCTGGTACAGTGGTGCATGCCTATAATCCAGCAATTGGGAGGCTGAAGCAAGAGGATTGCTAGTTCAAGCCCAGCCTCAGCAACTTAACAAGGCCCTAAGCAACTTTAGAGAGACTCTGTCTCAAAAAATAAAAAGGGCTGGTAATGTGGTTCAGAGGTTAAGCATTCCTGGGTTCAATCCCCAGTACCAAATAATAATAATAATAATAAATTTTAAAATAAATAAATAAAATTTTCTGCTTTGCAAAAGACACTGTCAAAAGAATGGAAAGCCACAGACTCAAAGAAAATGTTTGCAAAAGAAACATGTGGTAAAGGGATATTATCCAAAATGCACAAATAACACTTAAAGCTCAACAGTACAAAAATAACTAGATTTTTTTAACATATCACATTTTACCTTTTTTTAATTAATTTATTTATTTAGATGCATTTCAAGTAATAGTACTTTATATAAAGCTCAATTTTTTCATCTCTCTGGTTGCAAACAAGATAGAGTCACACCATTTGTGTCTCTATACATGCACCTAGGGTAGTGATGTCCATCTCATTCAACCATTTTTGCTACTCCCATTCCCCCTGCACTCCCCCACCCCCATCCCATCCAGAGTTTCGTTATTTCTCCCATGTTCACCCCCCTATCCCCCTTATGTATCAGCATCCACTAATCAGAGAGAACTTTCGGCCTTTGGTTTTGGGGGCTTGGCTTACTTCACTTAGCATGATGTTCTCCAATTCCATCCATTTACCTGCAAATGCCATCATTTTATACTCTTTTGCTTATTTATTCTCTTTTATTCCATTGTGTATATACACCACATTTTCTTTATCCATTCATCTATTGAAGGGTGTCTAGGTTGCTTCCACAGTTTAGCATGGTGAATTGTGCTGGTATGAACATTGAAGTGGTGCATTTCTGTAGTATGCTGTTTTTAAGTCCTTAGGATATAGGCTGAGGAGTGGAATAGCTGGATCAAATGGTGGTTCTATTCCAAGTTTTTTAAGGTAACTCCATACTGCTTTCCAGATAGGTTGCACCAGTTTGCAGTCCCACCAGCAATGTTTGAGTATGTCTTTTTCACCACATCCTCACCACCACTTCTTGTTGCTTGTATTTTGGATAGCTGTCATTCTGACTGGTGTGAGATGAAATCTTAGAGTAGTTTTGATTTGCATTTCTCTAATTGCTAGAGATGTTGAACATTTCTTCATGTATTTGTTTATTGGTTGTATATCTTCTTCTGAGAAGTTTCTATTCAGCTCCTTAGCCTAATGATTGATTGGGTTGTTCGGTTTTTTGGTGTTAAGTTTTTTGGGGGTCTTTATATATCCTGGGATCGGTGCTCTATCTGATATGCATGTGGCAAAAATTTGCTCCCAGAATGTAGGCTGTCTGTTCACCTCATTGTTTGTTTATTTTGCTGAGAAGAAGCTTTTTAGTTTAAATCCATCCCATTTATTGATTCTTGCTTTTATTTCTTGCATCGTGGGAGTCCTGTTAAGGAAACCAGGGCCTAATCCGACATGATGAAGATTTGGGCCTACTTTCAGTTAGACACAGGGTCTCTGGTCTAATTCCTAGGTCTTTGATCCACTTTGAGTTGAGTAGCTTCTTTTTTAAAAACTGTCATCAATTTCTAATTTCATTCCATTATGGTCAGATAGAATGGCAGGGTAGTATCTCTACTTTTTTGTATTTACTAAGACTTGCCTTTTGGCATAGCATATGGTCTATTTTGGGGAAGGATCCATGTGCTGCTGAGAAAAAAGCATATTTGTTTGTTGAAGGATGGAATATTCTATATATGTCTATTAAGTCTAAACCATTGATTGTTCTATTAAGTTTTGTAGATTATTTGTTTAGTTTTTGTTTGGAAGATCTATCCAGTGGTGAGAGGGGTGTGTTAAAGTCACTCAGTACTATTGTGTTATGGTCTATTTGATTCTTGAAGTTCAGAAGGGTTTGTTTGACATATGTGGCTGCCCCATTTTTTGGGGCATAGATTTTTAAGATTGTTATGTCTTGTTGATTTATGATACCCTTAAGCAGTATGAAATGACCTTCTTTATTCCTTTTCACTAACTTTTGTTTAAAGTTCACTTTATCTGATATGAGGATAGAAACCCCTGCTTGTTTACACAGTCCATGTGAATGATAGATTTTTTCCCCATCCTTTCACCTTCAGTCTGTGTCTCTTTCTATGAGATGAGTCTCTTGGAGGCAGCATATTGTAGAGTCTTTTTTTTAATCCAATCTCCCATTCTACGTCTTTTAATTGCTGAGTTTTGGCCATTGACATTCAGTGTTATTATTGAGACATAGTTTGTATTCCTGAACATTTTGGTTTATTCTTAGCTTTTAATTTGACTGGGTTTCTCCTTTGATTGGCCTTTCCTTTAGTGTAGTTCCTCCTTTTGCAGGTTTTCATTGTTCTTTTTCATTTCCTCTTCATGGAATATTTTGCCAAGAATGTTCTGTAAGGCAGGCTTTTTTGCTGTGAATTCTTTTAATTTTTGTTTATCTTGGAAGATTTTTATTTCATCATCAAATCTAAAACTTAATCTTGCTGGATATATGATTATTGGTTGGCATCCATTGTCTTTCAGAGCTTGGTATATGTTGTTCCAAGCTCTTCTATCTTTAAGGGTCTAGGTTGAGAAGTCTACAGAGATCCTAATTTGTTTCCCCCTGTATGTATTCTGAATCCTTTCTCTTGTGGCTTTTAAGATTCTCTCCCTAATCTGAATGCTAGGCATTTTCATTATGATGTGTCTTGGTGTAGATCTGTTGTGATTTTGTACTTTTGGTGTCCCATAAGAAGACTCTTATATTTGATTATCCAATTTATTCTTCATATTTGGAAAAGTTTCTGATATTATTTCATTGAATAGATTGCTCATTCCTTTGATTTGAAATTCTATGCCTTCCTCTATCCCCATAATTCTTAAATTTGGTCTTTTAATGTTACCCCATAATTCTTGGATGTTCTGTTCATGGTTTGTTACCATCTTTACTGTATGGTCTTCTCTATTTTCCAAGCTTAAATATTTTGTCTTCATTGTCTGAGGTTCTGGCTTCCAAGTGATCTGATCTGTTGGTGATGCTTTCTATTGGTTTATTGTTTCTTTTATTTTGAGAGTTGCTGTTTGGTTCTTTTTCAGAATCTTTACCTTCTTATTGAAGTGATCTTTTACTTCCTGTATTTGCCTATGAATCTCTTTATCAAAATGATCTTTTGCTGACTGAGCTTGCTCTCCTATATCACCCTTTAAGTCACAGAACATTTTAATTATGTACATCCTGAACTCCTTCTCTTACATTTCTTCTTCTATGCTGACCATGGATTCTAATAATGTAGTTGTAAAAATTCAAACTCAAAATGGAGTCACTCTGGCTCAGGCCTGCACATATCAGCTAGCCTGCTCTTTGTGCTTCTGTGATTAATGCTTTGCTATGCTTGCTTCTCACGGATAGGGGAGGCAAAACCACAGGCTGCCAGACTCCCTGGCCAGTTACCTAGGGGACATAGGAGGCACTATCATGGTTGAACTGTAAATAACTATAGATTGAATATCTGCCAAATCATGTTCTCCTGAGTCATGTAGCTAGCGCACCCTATAATAACCTCTGAAACCCTCACTTCAGGGTCTTCTGAAGGAAAGGAGAGCTGACCCCAATCGATTAGTCTGTGTGCCTATCTCCTCAATAAACTTTGCTGCTTCTGCAGAGTTGTTTGGCTGCACTTCTTGGGGAGAGGTGCAGGTTGAATGCAACAGTAGTATCTTGATTTGTTTGAAGCACTTTCTTCTCTTGTTTTTTCACGTTGTTTGTGTATTTTTCCTTCTAGCTCTGCAGATCCAAGGTGTTACAGTTTTTATCCTTATAGGCTTATAGTTTCCCTACAGGGTTCCAATACCTCTCCTTTAAGTGGGAGACCAACATTGACAGATCTCAATACAAACAATATATAGTTTCAAACCAAGTAGCTCCTAATAGGCCCTAAATACATTTACACCTTAGTCACAATATACAGAA
This sequence comes from Geosciurus inauris, assembly GCA_004024805.1. Lineage (NCBI taxonomy): Eukaryota > Metazoa > Chordata > Mammalia > Rodentia > Sciuridae > Geosciurus > Geosciurus inauris. The sequence continues at coordinate 8,273 of PVHX01027114.1, read as the reverse complement.
ATTATGAGTTCAATTAGCCTCTATTATATAAACAATAGGTTTGCACAAGGGTCTACAGTTTCTACTGGGGGGCTAGAGAGAATCGAGAGTGGGGTATAGGATAGGATGTTAGGGTGGTAAGAAATGAGGATATAGTTATTAGATCCTAGAAAGCATGAAAGAGGACTCCAAAAGATGTTGGCTCTTAGCAGAAAGGAGAGAAATAGATTTGGAGAAGACCAATAAGTAGGAAAAAAATAGAGGACAACTAATGAGGAGACATGAAAATTAAAAGTAATACACGTAAAGGGGGAAGTTATGAGACTATATAATACAACTGTAGTATACTAATCAAATATCCCAGTCTACCATATCCTAATGCATAAAAAATACTTGTTTTCACAAATGTTTGGGATGTGAGGGCAGGAAAAGAGCAAGAGAGAGAAAAGAAGAAAGGAAAAAGAAAAAGAAAAAAGAAAGAAAAGAGAAAAAACAAAACAAAACAAAATAAAACATCAAAAAAAGGAATATTAGGAAAAAAAATTTAAAAAGTCCAATGTAAACAAACAGGATTGCTTCCTTTCACCTCCAGTAGGTGGAGTTGTCTGTTGCTTACTGGTATCTGCCCACTCAAGTGAAGAATGTCACAGCTGGAGTCTCACAAAGAAACCATGTACTTCAGAGATAGGGTGGAGGGCCGGGCCGGGCGGTAGTGTTGGGTGACTAACGTGTTCAGAGATGCAGCTTTGTGGTGTCCTGTGTTGAAGTAAAAATTTATCTCCAGATCCTGTCCAGCACCGCCCAGTGTAGGAAGTTCCACCCTGGTAGATGGAGATCCACACAAGAACAGCAGCCAGGGGTCCCCGGCAGGAGCCAGGATTCCAGGGGAGCAACTGCTAGGGGTCCTGAGTGGATGGGCAACTCGAGGACCTGCAGCATGTGTAGAAACAGGCCCTGCCCCGGGGGGCGAGTCCCATACTGGAGTCTGTGGCTGGGGCTCCTCACCACCGCTTGCAGCTCCAGATTTTTTAAAAGAGCTGAAGATCTTAACTGACATCCCATCAAAGATGGCAAATAGGCATAAGAGAAAATGCTTCATAGCATATGTCATCAGGGAAATGCAAATTACAAAATATGACACCACACAGCTATTAGAATGGCCAAAATTCAAAACACTAACATCACTGAATGCTGGAGAGGATGTGGAGCCATGGGACTCCCATTCATTACTAGTGAGAACACAAATAATACAAACTCTTTGAAATGAGTTTGGCAATTTCTTGCAAAACTAAATGTACTCTTATCATACAACTCCACATATTTACCAAAGTAGTTTAAAAGGGTCTACAGAAAAATCTGCACATAGATGCTTATAGCAGGTTTATTCCTGATTTCCAAAACTTGGAAAAAAACAAAATGTCCTTCAGTAGGTGAATGAATAAATAAACTTAGGTACATTTAGATAATGGGATACTATTCAGCACAAAAAGAAATAGACTATAAAGTCATTAAAAGATATGGAGGTCCCCAGCACTGGTGAGGGGAATGTGGAGGGAACTCAAATGCATATATCAAAGTAAAAGAAACCAACTGGAAAAGTCACATACTGTATGATTACATATATGCCAATAAAAATGGCAAACCATGGAGACAGTAAAAGGATCAAGGATTGCCAAGGACTGGGGGGAGGAGGGAATAAATAGGCAGACCATAGAATTTTAGACATAGAAACTATGGTATGATACTGTAATAAATTATGTTATTATATATTTTTCATATGGATACATGTAATTGGACATTTGTTCAAATCTACAGAATATATTTAACTGCCTTTATAATGTGATTATGTGGGATCTTTAAGAGAGAATTAGGTACTTGGGCATCACCTTCATGAATGAATTAAAGCCATCATCATGGGAGTGGGTTAGTTATTGTAGGAATGAGTGAGTTATAAAAGGGGGGAATTTGAGCCCTTTTTCTCTCAAAAAATGTATGCTGTCTTGACATGTGATACAGTCTACCATGTATGTTGTCAAGAAGGCCTACATCAGTTGCAGCCCCTCAATCTTGATCTTCCTAGCCTCCAAAACCATGAGCCAAACATCAATTATTTGTAATTTACCCAGTCTGTAGTATTCTGTTACAGCAACAGAAAATATACTATAATAGATATTTTTTAAAAGACCAATATCCCTCATGAACAAATGCAAAGATTCTAATAAAATAACTATGAAGTTGCTAATAAAAGACTAGCAAAATAAATAGAAGTGTCTACAAGAGAAATATATCACAATCAAGTGGATTTTACCTTGAAAATCAAAATTGGTCCAAAACTCAATGAATATAATTCCTTATATTAAAAACTAGAAAACTTGTTTGGAGGGGTAGTGGGGGGACCAAGGATTGAACCCAAGGATTGAACTTCACCACTAAGCTGTATGCCCAGCCCTTTTATTTTTAATTTCAAGATGGGGTCTCACCAGGTTGCTTACAATCTCACTAAATTGCTGACACTGGCTTCAAATCTGTAATCCTGCTGCCTCTGCCTCCAGAGCTGCTGGGATTACAGGTGTGCACCACTACACCCAGTGAGAAAACTCCTTTTTTTACCCTCACAATAGATGCTGAAAAAATCAATTTGACCAGTTGTAGTGGCGTGTGCCTGAAATCCTAGCAGCTTTGGAGGCTGAGGCAGGAGGATTGCAAATTCAAAGCCAGCCTCAGCAAAAGCCAGGCACTAAGGAATTCAGTGAGACCTGTGTCTAAATAAAATACAAAATAGGGCTGTGGATGTGGCTCAGTGGTGGAGTGTTCTTGAGTGCAATCCCCCAAAACCAAAAATAAAAATTAATTTGATAAGACAAAATCTATTCTTGATGAAATCTTTTAGCAAACTAATTGCCCTAGATTATAAAGAAATAAAAAACTATTAAGATGAAAACTCACAAATATACTGGTGAACACGCGTGTCTAAAGATCTTTAAACCAAATTATTCTAATTCGGGAGGAAAATTGGCAACATCAAACAATAGCCCTTAAAATACAGTTACTCTTTGCCTAGAAATTGCATATCAGAAATTTTACTAAGATAATCTAGGACAGGTGTGGTGGCTTACGTCTGTAATCTCAGTGACTGGGGAGGCTGAGGCAGAAGGATAGCAAGCTCAAAGCAAGCCTCAGCAAAAGGGAGGCCCTAAACAACTCAGTGAGACCCTGTCTCTAAATAAAGTATAAAAGGGCTGGGGATGTGGCTCAATGGTTAAGTGCCCCTGGGTTCAACCCCTGGTGCCAAAAGGAAAGAGGAAGGAGGAGGAGGAGGGCGAGGGGAACAGGGAGGGGGAAAAAGAATCTAGACAGTGCATGATAATGTATTATAGCATGCTTCCTATAAGTTGGTGACTAAATATATATCCACCAAAGGAAATCTGGTTTTAAAATTAAGATTCTTTTACAAATGAGGTACTATACAATCATTAAAAATAATATGTGACTAAATATTTAATAACAATACACTTAAAAATCAGAATGCAAATCTGTATTGTTATGATTCCACTTAGTAACATGTTATGCATGGAAAAACAATGAGCCTTATAAGACTGTGTAGTTTGGAAATTTTAGCAATGATTATCTTTTTAAGATAGAATTACTGGTAAATTTTGCTTTTATTTTAACCATTCCATGTGGTATGATATGCTATAATGATTATCTGTTTATATATGTATCAAAATTTTATAATATGTGTTACTTACACATAATATATTTATGTAACAATTATATATTATGAGCACTTATTAAAAAAAATTTTAAATATATATCTAATAACATATGTTGCCCATCCTCTGACACAATGCTATGTCTCTGATCTGGCCAGTTCTCAAAACAATGGGATTTTAGCTTCCATTATCTGAATTGTATATTTGTATTAATGAAGATAATGACTAAAATGCTACTTGCTTTCCTAGGAGATATGATACTTTAGCTACATAATGGGTTGTCACTAACATAAAAGCCATGTATATTTTTTCAAATAAACTTCTGGAAAGTTTTATTTATACTATCCTGTACTTCTGCAATTTTGTTTTTTAGATGTTAATATAGAATTTCATGTATATCCTTTTCCTGCTCAAAAACATGATTCTTAAATTTGACATATCTGTTAGAGTGCTTTTATAGCATTGTTCTCTTATCCTATATTTTTCACTTTCACATAATTCATAAATTTTCTAAGAATGCCTTCCATTTTTTCACTCTGATATGTTATTTTTTAATTACATTGTTTAAATTGCTTAGAAAATAAACTCTCAAGATTCATTTTATTTCTTATGCAGTAGAAAATAATTTTTAAATATTTTGTCTTAATACTATTAATTTACATTGTACTTTTCATAAACTGCATTTCTTTTTTTAAAATCATAAATCTTCACATAACCTTATTTTATGATTCAATATAATCAACAATTTTTAAGTCATTTGAAAAGTGTTCATAACAGAAAAGCAAAATCTAAATCCACTAGAATCAGGAGTATGTCACTTTCTTTAAGAAACTATTTTAGCTATTGATATCACTATTTACTGTATCATACTGAATTCTATTTGAGAAGAGACTCATATCCTCATATTATTCTTCATTAAATTGAGACATAATTTGCATCATTACCTCTGGTCCTTGGTAAAAAATATTATCCATATATGATCAAAATTTTTCTAATTTTCTTTAAAATACTTGTATTTTTTATAACTAGAAACTACAATAAAAAATCCTCAAAAACAGTCAAAATCCAAAATCCCTCTGGACATACACATTTAGACCACAACTTTTGAAAATAGTGAAAAATCCACTGATTTATTATCAACAAATTGATATTTTTATAACATCCTCTGTGAAAACAATCATGAAAAAATAATGTCTAAACCAAATTTGAATTTTAAACTCAGACTCAGGGTTGATAACTATTAATAGTCTTAGCATCCTTTTTTTTCTTTTTTCAGGGATCAAGGCTTCCTTCCAGTCACTTCCAGTCAGGAAACTGTAGGGAAAAAAATTACAAACTCTGAAACAATATTGTTGACTCTATGATGTCTGTCAGTGGTGTCAAACCACATTATATGTCAGCTCAAGCTCAGCCCACAGGAATGGTTTTCATGAACTGTTCTCTAGTTTTCTGCATTCCCAGGTCCCTCCTAGAGCAGCAAGCCCTTCACTTCAATCCCCACAACCGTGCAAACTCCCACCACAAGCAGTAAAGCTAGTTGTTTTTTGTTTTTGTTTTTGTTTTTGTTTTTTTGATGCTAGAGATTGAACTCGGGAGCACTCAACCACTGAGCCACATCCCCAGCCCTATTTTGTGTGTTATGTAGAGACAGGGTCTCACTGAGTTGCTTAGCGCCTCTCCGTTGCTGAGGCTGGCTTTGAACTCGCGATTCTCCTGTCTCAGCCTCCCTAAGTGCCCAGATTACAGGCTTGTGCCACCACGCCCAACTAGTACAGCTAGTTTTCTATGTTCAATTTCCAAAGTCACATCCACTGATCTAAATTTATTTGGGGCTATGTAATGCTATATGAGGTATACCAGAAAAATTAGGTCTTAAAGGTCTCTAATCAAGTCAGAGATTCCAGGTTTTGGTGCTCGAGAGTTGTATATGTTCCACCAAAGTATGATGTCATTATATCCTAGTTAATACACACACCAGGATTTTATCACTCCTACTTATGAATATGGAGAAAGAAAATAATTTCAACTCTGTAAGATAGATGGTTACAGAGAGCAGTCACATTATCAGATTTGCAGTACAGAAAATATCTCTGATGGCTTTATGGGAGACTCAATACCCAGAGACTAATTAAGAGATGTTGAATGAGAGACCTGGATTAAGGAAAAATGCTGAAAAGGGAGAGGAAGGGACAAAAATACGCAATATTAAAAAGAATAGATGAGGAGCTGGGGTTGTGGCTCAGTGGTAGAGCACTTGCCTAGTTTGCATCAGGCACTGGGTTCAATTCTCAGCACCACATATGAATCAGTAAAATTAAGATCCATTGACAACTAAAAAAGTATTTTAAGAAAAAGAATAGATAAGAAGCTGAGAGCTTAGCTCAGTGGTGGAGCACTTGTTTAACAAGCACAAAGCCCTAGGTTTGATCTCCAGGACCAAAAAAGAAAGAAAGAAAATAGGATTCTACCAAATGAGAATAGAATCTGGGCATCTCCCAAGATTCTAGCTTGAAAAGACTGAGAGTATCATCAAGCTAGGGGAGAAAAACAGAAGAAGCAGGTTTCTAACAGAAGGTTACAAGTTTAATCAAAGTTATACATGGAATTTTTTTAATGACATTGTCTAGAGTTCAAGATGAAAGTAAGGACTGGTGACTTGAGAGGATATTTCAGAGGTAGCAACAGGTAGAATGAAATTTTTTAATATGTAACAGCAAGAACTATAAAAGAGAATTGCTTACAAATCTATCTGCAAGTTCAAAAGGATCTGATTTTTTTTGCTGAGGTTCAGTTGCAAATCAGTGCAGGAAATTGGATACAGATTTGTCAAAAACACTGATTTTACCCTTCAACATTATTCTCCTCATTTTTTACTAACAGTCTACGGATGTCCTTATAAGCATTGCTTGAGTCCTTCTGGAGCTCACAGATGGCAGGCCAGGTTCCCAACAGCTGTGTAACCCACACTTGAGTAACTGTGCTTATGTAATACCTGCTCCTACCCATCTGCTAACACAGAACTGTAAGACATTCTCCTTGAATAACTATCTTTAGTATTTATGAATAACATTATTTCTTAAAATAATTACATATACTGGACACTGTGACTCATACCTGTAATCCCAGCAATTTGGGAGGCTGAGGCTGGAAGATCACAAGTTCAAGGCCAGCCTCAGCAATTTAGCTAGACCCTGTTTCAAAAAAAAATTTTGTTTTAAGGAAGGAGATTGTAGGTGAGTAGTAGAGTGCTTTCCTGGCATTCACAGGCCCTGTGTTCAATTCCTAGTACTGCAAAAATGTGTGTGTGTGTCTGTGTGTATGTGTATGTGTAAAATAGACTTTATCACATGGGAAGTTTAATCTATCTCTTCATTATAACTTTATATCTCTTCATTTATACACAGTTTTATAATAAATTTTCCTTTTCAATTTCCACACTTTTTTATTTAGTTATAAACTTTATTCATATAAAATTAAATGTTTTGCTTTTTATTCATAAATCAGTTTCTCCTTTTTTAGTTCCCAAATATTCAAGACATTTACAATGATTAAATAGTCAGATAGGGTTTTTTGCTTTATAAAAATAAACTATTGTTTAGAAAATAACAAGGATAAAATATAATTAAATATACATTGAATGGTATGGAAATTTACATCTTCTGGACTAAAAAAGGTGTATTGATTAACAATATTAAAGTTTCCTCAGTTGTCTCTCTATGATTCACACTAAATTTCACCTTTCACTTTAGATTTTCTGAGTATGGGTGAATAAATTTCGATGATTAAAAAGCCTCCAATTCTCAAAGCTATCTAAGCAATTATCTTCATTTTGTTTATTCTTCCCCCTGTGTGTGGACACTGAGAAACTCAGAGTGCATGAATATAGTTATATATGTGGATTGGAAGAGAGATGTCTTTCAGAGTCAGTATCAAAAAGAAGAAAAGCCAACATTAAATATCAATGGGAGTGGCTCACGCCTGTAATCCCAGCACTTAGGGAGGCTGAGACAGGAGGATCGCGAGTTCAAAGCCAGCCTCAGCATCGGCGAGGCACTAAGCAACTCAGTGAGACCCTGTCTCTACATAAAACACAAAATAGGGCTGGGGATGTGGCTCAATGGTCGAGTGCCCCTGAGTTCAGTCCCTGGTGCAAAAAAAAAAAAAAAAAAAAATCAATGGGAAACGCATCTATTATGTGAGGTTTCAGCCATGACCATCCCCAAAGCCGTCAATAACAGACACGACCTCCAGTAACAAACTTAACATTCCAAGACTGAATTCTCTCCTCCACAGTACAGACATATTTTTCCCCTTATGTGGTGCTAGGGATAGAACCCACAGCCTCTTGTAACATAGGTCAGTGTTCTATCTCTGAGCTCCTCCCCATTCCCTCTTCAGTATTTGCAGAATTTTCAGAGCAACAGTTCCCTAGGAAGAATTGACCACATCAAAATAGAGTCTGTAAGGAGACATTTCATAGCGGATATTGAAAACTGAACTAAAATGAAAAGACTTGTGAAATATTTAATTAAAGAGATTAATTTTCAAAGAACAGTCAATATTAATCTGAATTTCTTGGAC
>PVHX01027113.1:0-19839 GCA_004024805.1 Geosciurus inauris | reverse complement strand
ATGGTAATTGCTGGCTCTTTTTCAGATCTCTCAAGATGGATATTTAGAACATTACTTTTCAGCCTTTTACTTGAGTATATTTTGTAAAGCTATACATTTTTCCAGTTGGAGCAAGCTTAAGATCTTAATATCAATAATACCATTCCAAGAGCTCAGGTAATAAGAAATGTTAAATTTGGGAAGGAGAAATCATCTAAATTTCCCATCTGCCATAAGGGAAAATTCAAACCATTATCTTTGATCATTGCTCTTGAAAATAAAATCTTATATTTCATTTGCACATCTAGCATTCACTAGATGAAAATAAAATATAACAAAGGAAATAGCTTAGGAACCATGTGAAATAAAACAGGTAATATATCTAAGGTATTAGTTTTAATAATACATTTGAAGACATTGTTCTTTTTATTAAAACATGGCTTTCCTCAGATTGGAATAAAATAGTCTAATTTTATGCCATTCAATAGATTCAAATTACCCAACCTGAACCAAGAAGAAACAGTAAATCTAAAGAGTCCTATGACCATTAAATAAATTTAAATTGTCATACAACTTCCCAGACATAAACTCAGTCCCTATAACTGTACTGTTGAATTTTACCAAATATTCAAAGAAGAAATAATACCAATATTATAAAAATTTCTCAATAAATAGAGGAGAAATGATTCCATAGCCTACTCCATGAGATCACTAACATAGGTATCCAAGATGGATAGTCTAAACAATTTAAAATATGCAGACAAGTTTCCTCTATGCACATATACACACAAAACCCTGCATAAAAATATTGGAAAATTAAATGGAGTGTTATGATTGGAAAAAAAATACATCCTGGTTCAATTTTGCCATATCCCAGTAATACAAAATTTCTAGAAATGTTTCATTGTTTTAATAGATTAAGGGATAAAATTATATAATCATTATAATTTCTCTAAAAAGGGCATTTGATAAAATGCAATATAATTTTATGAAAACAACTCTAAAAAACCTAGGAGTAGAAGGAAATTCTCTTAAAACAATGAAGGACATTGATGAAAAACTTCCAGAAAAATCTCACTCTTGTAGATAAAATATTAAATGTTTTCCCCCATAAGACTGGGAATAAGACAAAGTTATATTCTCTCACTACAGATGAAAGATGGTCTACTGATGGTCCTGATCTGCACATGATGATAAGGAAATAAAGTAAAATCATAAAAATGATAAAGAAGAATAATTTAGGATTGTTATATGGAAAATCTAAAGATTTGCCAGAAGCCAGACGTGGTGGTGCAAGCCTGTAATCTCAGCACCTTGGGAGGCTGAGACAGGAGAATTGCAAGTTCAAAGCCAGCCTCAGCAATGGTGAGGTACTAAGCAACTCAGTGAGACCCTGTCTCTACATAAAACACACAATAGAGCTGGGGATGTGGCTCAGTGGTCGAGTACCTCTGAGTTCAATCCCAGGTATAAAAAAAAAAAAGATTTGCAGAAAACACAATACGTGAATTCAGCAATACTATAGGACACAGTTGATGTTAAAAAAATTGAATGTTCACATTTTATATATTCATTTATGCAATGAAAAATTACAAAATGAATGATTAAAATACTATAAAGCCATCAAAACTCCACCACATATTTAGGGATAAATTGTTCAGGTATGCGCTGGTTTCCATGCAGAAAACTAAATATTGCTGAGCGAAATTACAAGAGAGCTAAAAAAATGGAGTAATAAACCATGTTCATGAGAGGAATGCCCAATTTTATTAAGCTGTTAGTCCTTCCCAAATTAATCTATAGATTTAATACAATCCCCATAAAAGTTGCAGAGTCCAGACATTATTTTTGGTGCTCGACAAGGTAATTTTAAATGACTTTGGAAGGCACAGGACCAGTGCTGGCTGGCACAGGACTGATGCTAGCCAAACAATCTTGAACAGGAGTCAAAATGAGCATGCTTCCTAATTTTAGGACTTTGTACTAGTGACAACAATGAAGACAAAGGATAGACAAAGACATTAATGGAACATAATAGGAAAAGAAATCAATGCACACATATGTGGACATTTTGATGAGGACGCCAAAACCCTTTTTCATAAGTACATTAGCAATTATTGAGAGAAAAGTGAAATGTGTTTAATAAATTATTTTAGAGTGACTGGGTATTTGCATTGAAGTAATAAATCTGGGTTGCTAATCACACCATACTTAAACAGTTTAAGATGGGTGCAACCTAAGGATATACAAAAATCTCTCAAATCAAATGCTGAAAGCACAAATTATAAAAAGAAACAAATTGAAGTTCATCAAAATTCAAACTTATGTTCATCAAAAAGCACCATCAAAAAATTTTAAATGAAATAAATAAGAAAGGAATGCTACAGATGGAAGCTGGCTGCTACCAGTCACAAGAACCTGCTAGAATTGACAAAAATAACGCATGGTGCTAGAAATCAGATCAGCGCCTGCTTCTGAAGGTACTGCAGGCTGGGAGGTGGCAGAAGGAGACTTTCTGAGGTGGCCCAAATCTTCCATGCCCTGATGCATATTGGTCAAAACTAAAAGAACATTTCACATGAGATATGAACATTTCATTGAATGCTACAGTGTAGCTCAATCTTTCAATGCAAAGGACTTATTGCAAAAACTAAAGAAAGTAAATGTATTTTCTACATTTGGACTTAAATAACATAAATTAATGAAAATCTGAGACTGAATATTTGAAATAAATAGGATAAGAAGTGGACCTAGTATGCAGAATTCTCATGATCCACAAGAGAAACAGCAGATCTGTTTTGTTTTTTTGTTTTTTAATCTGGCAGAAGACATGCAAATGACTGGATTTGGAGAATGTATTGGTAAGGAATTTCTGGAAAGCAATTTGGCAATGTGAAATTTTTTAAAGAGTTATAGCATTACATTCAATAACTCAGATTTTAATACCCAATATATGTAACACTCTAATATATTAAAAACTGTCTAAAATTTATATACAATAAAGTAAACCTTATGAGCCAACACAAAAGGAATGAATTATTCAGCAAATTTAACTGAAATTTATTTTCTTGCAGTTTAATTTATATTAGACAAAAATTGGCTTAACTTCAATATTTATCAAATAGGTAATTATTAAATAGCATGACTAAAAAGTAGAATGTTACACATTTATTAAAAATTTTATCCCCAAGGAATATTTACTCACATCTGAAAATGTGCTATAAAAAGTTCAGTATACAAAGTTAAATACATTATATTTAATATAATAACAATAATAATTGAAGAAGTGTATTTTTATATATAATGTACACTATAACAGTTTATCTCTGCAAGGAGTAATAATAGCTAAATTTTTTATTTTTAAATAATTTTCTACGTTTACTGCAATGAGCATGGTTTATTTAGAAATGCACATAAAATGCAGTCAACAGTTTTTGTAGAGGGAAAAATAAAGAAATTGTTGAGGGATTCAAAATCTTGCTGTGATTTTTAAGTGCTGCTGATGGATTCCAGAAATTCAAGTGTCCAGATCCACAGTGGCCATATGCACTTAGCAGATGGTTCCTGGCCACTTAATATGTTGCCACAGGATAATAAAATAAATTTACCAATATTCAGTTTGGATAGAAATAGAGTCACAGTTCCTGAAGAGTTCCACAAATTTTGACATTCACGAATCATGTCTTTCCTTGTAATTCAGTTGCATTATGTGTATTTCAGGATGTTCCCAAATGTGGAACACACACTAGCTCCATTTCTTAAGCTGCTGGAATTGAGGAGTGACCACTGCAATATCCCTGTATGACAAACTTTGCACATAACAATATACAAAACAGAATGATCTTGACGTGTCTCCTTATCTTCTGTGTAACATGGATCTCTGTAGAGTTCCTCGAGCACTTTATTGGAACCTAGATTCCAAGATGAATATTCAGTAATAAATCTGAAACAGGTTCAGTTTTTTATTTTTCAAATATCAGACGTCTTCTGGGCTCATTCACTGATACTTCACATAGACCAATGCTTCTGATCTTTTGACTAGATAACATTTAGTAAATTGTTTGTTAACTGTGTATTCTTACCCAAATTTCATGTTATTCAATGGTGTGTGATGACTGGTAAGTACAGGGTCCAGAATGGGACTTTCTTCTTGTCTCAGAAAAGGTCTGTGGCCCCAAAGCTTGGAGAGTAGGTAAAAAGTACCAAGAAATATCCTAGAGGATTGATTAAAGAAGTTTTGTTAATGATATTTCATAATAGAAGAGCAGAATAGAGGGGGCACTTGCCCCTCCCATGCTAGAAGAAAGAGGAGAAACCAGGGAACTAGTCATAGAATTCTGGCTGTTTGTCAGAAGTGAGACTGACTTCTTACCTCACCATACTGTAGTCACGTGGTCCTACAGTGTGCAAGAGAGCTTCAGGGAGCACCTGGGTGTGCAGCTGTAAAGGTTTCTGCTTCCACCACATTAGAGCTGAGGTCAGCATGCAAGATGGAGGCTGAGGCTGTTCATGATGACTAAATGTGCAGAACTGATCAGCCACTGGACCAGACACACTTCAACATCTGGTGGGACAGTGACGTGTGAGATTTCCTGTGGACCAAGTAGATGCCTTATATTTGGCTGGACTTGAGTCATCCTGAAGAGATCCACACCAGGACAGTGAGAAGAATCTCCGGCCAAAAAAGGGTGGAAGTGTGGAGCAGAAAATAGGAGCAGAGGAGTGGCCACATGGTCTGTGCACAACTGGCAGATAATGTGGGTTTGGTTCTTAGGCACGTTCTAAACATCCCCGAACAGAAAGCCAGCATTTGAATGCCAGCCTCGTTACTGGGAATTCACCAACCAAGAGGGAACTTCTAACAGTGCCAGCCAATGAGAAGGATTTGAGCCCTCTTCCTCTGATTCTCCTGACCCTGGGGAAGCCACAAGCAAACACAGGGAATGTCGTGAAGGGGAGGAGGTGACGAGCAAGTGAAGAAGAGTATATCTTCTTGCTGCCGGATTCTCTGTGACAGGTCCGACCTGGGAGCAGAGGAGGACTTCACTTTAGCTGAGGCAGAAAGTCCAGATTACACCCCTGGACTCTCTGTGACGTGAAGACGCCCGACAAGTGAGTCAACTACCAAGGTGCCACCCAGACAAGGTCAGGAAAGTGAGGCGGAAGCTCGCTAGGAGCAGTGCTGGAAGGAAAAGAAACTTTTTTCCTAAATTACACCACCCTAAGCTTTTTAGTGAACTAACAAATTTGACTGAGATGATAACTTCCATAAACTCTGGGCTTTTTAATCACATACTGCTTTGAAAAAAAAATCTTTGTTTGAATGCTCTTGCCCTCTAAATAATCCAGTAAAGTCTTTAAAATTATTTTGACCAGATAGTTGTATATAGAGTAAGTTTTGCTTATGAAATCACAAGTTGAAAAAAATAACTATATGAAATTCAAAAGCTTAACTAGCATCCAATTACATACACATATTATTCATTGCATAACTAATTTACGTATAAAATGTATATGATTCTTAATTTTATTCACATCATTCAACTTACTAATGTCTAAACATTTTAATCAATGAATGTGAACAAATATTTAAGTCTCTTTGGTGTGGAAGACTCTGGAATTGAAATTCAGATAATCAGGCAGAGTGGAAAACACAGGTAAATTTTTACATCAGGAATTGTTCAAAGCCTAAATCATTATGTCATCACAGATCTGAAGAATGCCCTTATTTTCATAGGACTTGTACTTCTGAGCAGTGTTTAGGTATTTTTTTACATTTATTTATTGGTTCTTTTTATTTATATATGACAGTAGAACCCATTTTGATATAATTTTACGAGCACAGAATATGCCTTATTCTAATTAGGATACCATTCTTGTCGATGTACATGACGGGGGTATTCACTGTGATTTTTCATACATGTACATTATGTCAGATTCATTCCACTGTCTTTCCTTTTCCTATCCCCCTTCCTTCTCCTCATTCCCCATAGTCTAATCTACTGAATGTCTATTCTTCCCCTAAGCACCCCCCTCCTTATTGTGGGTAAGCTTCCAAATACCAGAGAAAACATTCAACCTTTGGCTTTCGGGGACTAGTTTATTTCACTTACCATGATAGTTTCCGGATCCAGCCGTTTACTGGCCAATGTTGTAAAGTCGTCATTCTTCATGACTGATTAGCACTCCGCTGTGTGTATGTAACACATGTTCTTTATCCACCTGTCTGTTGACAGCCACCTAGGTTGGTTCCATGGCTTAGCTATTGTGAATTGAGCTGCTATAAACATTGATGTGGTTACATCACTGTAGCATGCTGATTTTAAATCCTTTGGAAATATACCAAGGAGTGGGATAACTGGGTCAAATGGTGGCTCCATTTCAAATGTTTTGAGGAATCTCCATACTGCGTTCCAAAGTGGTTGCACCAATTTGCAGTCCTACCAGCAACGTATGAGTGACTCTTTTCCCCACATCCTCGCCCACACTTATTGTTACTTGAATTCTTGATAATTGCCATTCTGACTGGAGTGAGATGAAATCTCAGTGTAGTTTTAATTTGCATTTCTCTAATTTCTAGAGATGCTGAACATGTTTTCATATGTTTGTTGACACTTCTGTTTCTTCTTTTGAGAAGTGTCTGTTTAGTTCCTTTGCCCACATATTAATTGGGTTATTTGGGGGAGGGGGGGTGTTAAGGTTTTTGAGTTCTTTGCATATCCTAGAACTTAACACCCTGAGGTGTAGGCTCCAATGATTTTCTCCCACTCTGTGGGCTCTTTCTTCATGCTCTTGATTATTTTCTTTGCTTTGAATTAGCTTTTTAGTTTGATGCTGTCCCATTTAGTGATTTTTTAAATTTTACTTCTTGAGTTTTAGGAGTCTTGTTAAGGAAATCAGTTCCTGAGCCAGTATGTTGGAATGTTGGGCTACATTTTCATATGGTAGGTGCACAGTCTCTGGGCTAATACCTAGGGTCTTTGATCCTCTTTGAGTTGAGTTTTGTGCAGGGTGAGAGATAGGGATTAAATTTCATTTAGCTACATATGGATTTCCAGTTTTCCCAGCACCATTTGTTGAAGAGGCTATCTTTTCTACAATATATATTTATGCCTTTGTCTACTATGAGGTAACTATTTTTGTGGGTTTGTCTCTGTGTCTTCTATTCTGTCCCATTGGTCTTCTTGCCTATTTTGGTGCCAATGATGCACTGTTTTTGTTACTATAGCTCTGTGGTATAATTTAAGGTCTAGTATTGTGATGCCTCCTGCTTTGTTTTTCTCTCTAAGGATTGTTTTGGCTATTCTGGGATTCTGATTTTTACAAATAAATTTCATGACTGATTTTTCTATTTCCGTAAAGAGTATCATTGGAATTTTTATGGGAATTACATTCAGTCTGTATAGTGCTTTTGGTAGTATGGCCATTTTGACAATATTAATTCTGCCTATCCAAGAACCTGGGAGATCTTTCCATCTTCTAAGGTCAATTCCTTAATTTCTTTGTTTAGTATTCTGTAGTTTTCATTGTAGAGGTCTTTCACCTCTTTTGTTAGATTGAATTTCAGGTTTATTTTTGTTGTTGTTTTGTTTTGTTTTTTTGTTTTTGAGGCTACTGTGAATGGGATGATTTTCCTAATTTGTCTTTCAAATGATTCATCATCAGAGTACAGAAACACAATTGATTTATGAGTGTTAATTTTGTATCCTGATAATTTGCTGATTTCATTTATGAGTCATTTTCACTTCTGATGGAGTTTTTTGGGTCTTCTAATTATAGAATCTTCTAATTATAGAATCACATCTGCAAACAGAGATGGTTTTAGCACTTCTTTTCCTATTTATATCCTTTATGTCTTTCTTTTGCCTAATTGTTCTGGCTAGAGTTTCAAGGACTGTGTTGAATAGAAGTGGTGAAAGTGGGCATCCCAGGACCAGATGGATTCTCATCTGAGTTCTAGCAGACTGTTAAAGAAGAACTAATACCAAACCTCCTCAAATTATTCCATGAAACAGAAAAGGAAGGGACTCTTCCAAACACATTTTATGAATCTTATATCACCTTGATACCAGAGCCAAAGACACAGCAAGGAAAGAAAACCTTAGACCAATATCCTTGATGAACATAGATGCAACAATTCTTAAACAAAACACTGGTAAATTGCATGCACAAATATATTAAAAACATAGTGCACATGATCAAGTGGGATTCATCCCAGGGATGCAAGTTTGGTTCAACATACAGAAAGAAATCAATAAACGTAAGTCACCACATCAATAGACTTAAAGACAAGAATCACATGACTATCTTAATAAATGCAGAAGAATCATTTGACAAAATACTGTATCTATTCATGTTCAAAGCACTAGAAAAAATAGGGTTAGAAAGAACATACCTCAATGTTATTAAAAGGACATACCTCATATATAGTAAAAGCTACATATGACAAATCCAAGGCCAACATCATTCTAAACAGAGAGAAATTGAAAGCATTCCCTCTAAATAGTTAAGTTTTAACAGGAAGAGAGTGTGAAAGTGTCGGTTCACGTCGCCCACCCAATTAAGTTATGGTTGTATTTAACCCATGCCTGGGGGCAACTTGATGAGCCGTGGTATCTGTGGATCTCTTGGCATCAGATATTCAGGTGTAATACTGAGCTACCTGTTTTTTCGTTTCCTCTTGACCTAATCTTCAAACCCATGACTTCTGAAGTGAACAGTTCGGGGGGCTCGTCACCATTCTGCTCTCTGCCACTTGATTTCTGCTCACTGGATTGGGTGCACTTCATGTCAGAAACTCCCATCTCTGATCGCTTGGGTCTTCTCACTGCAGCTACATGTTCCACTCACCCCTACCAGCAGGATGACTAACAGCTAGGACGGGTTCCTGCCCTAAACTAATCAAAAACTCGCCCACTGAGGAAGGAGGTTTGCAGCGCCTCTCTGGAAAGGTGACCTCCTTGGTTGCCGCTCCGCCTGGTGCCCCACTCATCCGTTAGCCTGACCATTTTTCTTGAGCAGCTCCCCTCCTTTGACTGATCTTATTGTATTCCAGGTGACCACACCTCAGTTGGTAATGCTCTCCAGACACTTCTGGAGGTTGTGACCTTATTGCCATGTGTCCAGCCTTCTTTGGACATGGTGCACGCCCTTGGATCTCTTAATCCAGCCCAAGTGTGATGCCTTTGTACATGTAATCTCAGATTCAGTACTAGTGCATCATAGGACAAGTAATAACCTAGCTTATTGTTTCAGTATTTGAAATAAAATTGTGCTTTCTCATGTATCAGTTGATATGTGACTCTGTTTTAATAAATACAAATCCATGGGAATGTGTTGGAGATACTTTTAGCTCTGTAATTTTATGTTGAGTAGGGATGAACACATTTTAACCTGACGTGTTTTTTATACAACTTTTTCAAAAAACGGGATTTCTTCATAATGCAGAAACTTTCACATTTGTAGAAATTTTACTCATGTTTCAGAAAGTTGTCTTTATTTAGACAATTAATTTCTTTTCTCGTTCTTTTGGTTATTTGACAGTGGGTTTTCTGATCCTTTTCAATGGTGTTTCCTGTTGTTGTTATTCACAGTGAAAGAAAAATTATGTGGAATATACATATCTTGGTAAATTATAAACTGTCTTTAATACTCCTTATTTCTTTTTCTTTCTATTCCTTTCTAGGCATGAGATCACTTTCTTTTTTTTTTTTTTGTTTTTTTGTTTTGTTTTGTTTTGTTTTGTTTTGTTTTGTTTTTGGTACTGGGGATTTAACTCAGGGACACTCGACCACTGAGCCACATCCCCAGCCTTATTTTGTGTTTTATGTAGAGACAGGGTCTCACTGAGTTGCTTAGCACCTCACTGTTGCTGAGGCTGGCTTTGAACTCATGATTCTCCTGTCTCAACTTCTCAAAGTACTAGGATTACAGGCATGTGCCACCACACCCAGCCCACATGAGATCACTCTTTTAAAAGTCAGTCATGAGTCAGTTGAGGTGGAATTAATTTATGTGAACAGATAGAGAATAGTTTTGAGGAAATGTGTTTGTTTGTCCTAGTAGAGCACTGCATAGCTTTTGAAAAATATTGGCTTCTCTAACATTCCTATTTCCCTGGCCACATTTTCAAAGGAGTTTCAAAAATCAAAATTTCTCAAAATGTGGTTCTCAGAACAGCAACTTCCTCATCTCCTGGAAATAAATAGAAATGTAAATTACCTGGCTCCAACTCACACCTGCTGTATCAGAAATGATAAAGGTGGAGGTGGGCCAGTATTGTGTTTAAACCAGCCTTGCAGGTCATCTTGGTGCACACCAGACTCTGAAAGCCAGGATTCAAGGCAATAAAAAACAAATGCAGGTTCTTACATTTTTAAAAACGCATGCCTGATAGATTCATTTCACACAAGTATACATTTTTTTTAAATCATTATACTGAAGCCTATTTTAACCATTCCATTTTGAAATGATCTTTCTTTCCAATAAAAACTTCAATAAATTTTCTTGAAGCACACATTGATGTTACAAAAAAAAGTAAATAATTTATTCATAGCAAAAGCAGAGAGCTTCTTTCCTCATCATAATGGAATCCAGTGATATACAGATATGCAATCTGATGTGGCTACCCTCCTCTTTCTGTGGCTGATTCTATGCTGGATTTAATGAGTCCACTTTTTAATTGAATTTAAGATCTTTACAAATTAATTATTAGAGCAGAATGAATTTTGAACATCTGAAAATTGAAAATAATATTTCTTATGATAATACCTTTCCAAAGTTACAAGCATCAAAGGGAAGATTGGAGAATTTGAAACTAACTAACTTTCTAACCAAGTTAACAGGAATGGATAGCTTGACTTATTGGTTTAAAAGTGCTTGGAGACAGGGAAAGCCAAAAGCAGACAAGTGGAAGGGGAAGGGGCCCACAGGTCAATGTCACCTGTTGTATCCCCTGGTGTTTGCCTGCCCTGGAAGGGCTCCTTCAGGGCTCGTCATGCAATCATCCTTTGTAAATGTGCCTCCATGATTTTGATATCTAGAGCCTTATCTAGAGCCTTAGAATCTTACCAAGTTCACTTATTCATTATGTCCATACAGTATAATTCTTCTAACTCTTCCATTGTTTATAATTGTTAGGTTTTATGTGCTGACGTTTGAGCACGTGGACATGTCAGTGAAAATGTAACAGTGCTGCTGGTGATGCTTTATGTGCCATCCACATGAATGGTGCTCACTGTCGAGATTATTTTTTCACATGTTCTATTTTTTTTAATATTAAACTCTGGCTATTTAGCCCTAAGCAACAGTAATTCTGGTTATTTATTTCAAAATTCTGGAAAAAGTGTTCTTTTTTTTTTAAATGTTTATTTTTTAGTTGTAGGTGACAGAATATCTTTATTTTATTTTTATGTGGTGCTGAGGATCGAACCCAGTGCCTTATGCGTGCTAGGCGAGCACGCTACCACTGCACCATAATCCCAGCCCCGGAAAAAGTGTTCTTATTTCTTGCATTTTGGCAATGACAGTTTGGTGTCTTTAGATTCTAACATGGATGGAAAGGGAAGACTGCAGAGGAATGTTTTGCTTTCCTCTTTGATAACAGTGATTTCCTCATGCACAACAGAGACCACTGAAATACAATTAATTCCAAATGTGGAAGCTTCCCTTTCTCCAAAGGATCTTTTTATTTTTGAGGACTCATTTTATTTTTTTAGTTTTTTTTAAATTTTTTGTTTTTAGTTATACAAGACAGTGGAATCCATTTTGATATAATTATACAAGCTTGGAATATATCTTATTTAATTAGGACTCCATTCTTTTGGATGTACATGATGGTGAGATTCACTGTGGTATCTTGAGCAAAGAAAAGAGCATGATGCTCAGGCAATGTCTGTTTTCCTGAGTCCACCCACTGGGTCCAAATTTCATATATGCTCTTTAATGAGATCATGCACCTTTCGTTTACTATTTGTAATCCCACTGGGGTAGCAATTATGGTGAGGATGCCAATGATGCATTTAATGATAAAATACATTTTAGGATATATGCAAAGAGTATATATTTGTGATTTTTCATTGCAGATAATTAATGGGATAACATTCTTTCTTCATTTTTCACCTATAAAATTGATCTCCATTTGTCATTTCCTGAGGAAATGAATGTGAAATCCATATGCATAATAATTTCATGGTTCAATAACCTAAGTAAAACTTAAGTCATTAGACTATCTTTTGTCAAAAAATATGCAAACATGTGTATAATAGTAGCCATAGGCCACTAAATTTTAAACTATTATGCTTACGTTAATTTCACCCATTCGGAATCTGAATATTGTTTTTTGGCACCAGGGAATCCTTACCGGGTGAAATGCCTGCCAAAGAAAATATTCATTGTATTATACAGGTAATTCCAGCTGAGCACCTGCAAACACCACTTGAGTCAGGTTGTGCCAGTAGAGTGGATAGTGACGCATCCCCAAACCTACCAATCCTCTTTCAACGCAGCTGCGTTATGCTGTGTCTCCAAATAACGAACTCAACAGAACTGCCTTCGAAGCACTCTTCACAACTAAATTCTAACTCACCCAGATCTATCAGCCAGCAATTCTTAAACTTTTTGTTATCATGATGTTATTTTTTCATAATTCCTCAATTCTTGCCTCCCTTATTCATTATGGCATAAATTTATTTCATTCATATAATAACCTGCTATGTATTGATCACTTGCTGTAAAATGAGGCTATGGTGCTAGGAACTAAAGTATTTTATAGGACACTTTATAGGGCATACCAAGTTCATTACTTCCTGGAACTTATAAACTAACCTCCGTGTTTGTCAAAATAAAGTCATTTAATGCATTTAAATGGGAATCAAGGGCTGCAGAATTTTGAAATAGCCTTTGAGATATTCCAAAAACGACATTGCAGAGTTTGAAATCATTGCCTACAACAGTATTTTCAACTATAAAATTCCAGAATGTAAGAAGTTATGCATCTTTATTTTCCTTACCAAGATAATGTCTTAAGTTCTGCAGAAGGTAACAGATATCTACAATTACCATATGCTGAATTTGCCCTGGTGCCATTTGTTTTGAGATATAAACTAAATTTTTTTTTTTTGCAGTGCTTACATAGCTAGTGAGTCACACTGATTGTGTATTAAATACTTCATATTGCAAAGGTGAAATTCAATAAGGTGTCGCCAATTATAATAAATAACACATTTCCTGCAGGATATCCATGATTATCAACTTAGATTGTGTGAAGAAGCAGAGAGAAGCGCAATTTGGACAGAGACTCCAATTAGCTTTGGCCCTTAGTTTTCTGTTGCAAATTCATCCTCACCATAGAAAATATATGCAATAAAAATGTATACAATGAGAGCAAAGGAATTAAGGGTTAAGAGTATTTTAATGAGCTCCTATTTTCACACACAAAAAAGGGAGGAGGTGGCGTTTTGCAAGGTGTATGTATCCCTGTCACCAGGGAGTGTGGTGGTGCTTCCTGAAGCATGGCGGCAACGAGGTATACAAATTACCACCATCCTCTTGTGAACACTTGGGTCTCTTGTCACTTAATTCTCTCTATGCTTTGTTTCTTTGCAGAGCGATTCAATGTTTATCTCATGCCTACACCAAATCTGGATATTTATGGAGAATGCACAATGCAGATCACCCATGAGAATATCTATCTCTGGGACATCCACAACGCCAAGGTCAAACTGGTGATGTGGCCCCTCAGCTCCCTGAGGAGATATGGTCGGGACTCCACGTGGTTCACCTTTGAGTCGGGAAGGTAAGCTCTAGTGCAAAGACCAAGAGTAAAAGGGATGTAATAAACTCCTGAAAGAAAATTCTATCCACTGTTGCCAGAAGTGACTGCCGCCTTTATAAAGGGTAGAAGGTAACAAACTCAAAATTTCTTTCAATTATCATTGATAATCAGATTACCGTCTGATTATTACCATCTGATTATTGATTATTAACTCTATGGCAAGATAATTACCCCATTCAAACTAATTTCAGTTACTTCTACTAACCTCAAACTATTTTAATAATGTAATATATCTCCAATATTATAATAATATTCATTTTTCATATATATTCATGCAATAATATTCCCATACAATTAAATATGTCCTTCTCTGCATTGTTTTTATGAATGTCATATAAGCATAAATATTAAACGGTATTTTTATAAAATCATTTAAATATTGCCTTTCAGGCTTGTGAAAGTACACGGTGCCTTCATCCAGATGTTTGTGTGTTGATAATCTTTGCGGTAAAATATAATATTAATTCAGAATGACTGCATAAATGTTCGCAAATCCATAATTTATGAAATGTGCAACTCAGATTTCAAACAGCATATCAAGCAAATAGTTGGTTTCTTCATCCTAGCCTGTGCTTGGGATCCACATGTACCTGAAATGAATGCTTGATCATTATGCACAGATGTGGAGATAGGCATGAGCCACAACCAACCAAATTGTGCCTTTATTCTACGACCCCTGTGATATTGTTGTCACACACCCAAGAGAAGACTTAACTTTGGGGACTCTATGTAAACATGGAAACATGTTCAATGCATCGGTCTGCACAGTGGGGACAGACTTATCACATTCTTAAAATGAATCCATGGTCCTAAAGGTAGCAGTTAGTGAGGTTTCATTGCCTTGACAAGGCAATTTTAGGTTGTAACCTTCTTCTTACAAAACTAAATATTTATTCAATTTGTATGTCTCTTAAAGGAGACAAACAAAACAAAAGGAAAATCTAAGTAGTAGTAACTACCAGTCTGGAGCACTTTTGCACAAAGGAAATACTAAACTCTCCACCTGTTGATCTCTGAGGAGCCTTGGGTCTTTTCTTTTCTTTTTTTTTTTAATTTTTTTAGTTATTGATGGACCTTTATTTTATTTATTTTTATGTGGTGCTGAGGATCGAACCCAGTGCCTCACACATGCTAGGCAAGCCTCTACCACTGTGCTACGTCCCCACCCCGAGCCTTGGATCTTGTTTATTCAGCAGCTGTGAGCTCACCCAACTCGGCTCCTGTCTGCCTGGATATTGAGACTGTAGTGGTAACCACGTTCTGGATAACTAAGTGAAGTAAGATTCTCCTAACAAAATGAGTATTTTTGGACATATACACTACATAAAAATCATGACTATGAAAAAGGGGTGATATCTTTTAAAGATTCAACCCCCTAAAATCTACAATACGTATTTTATTGGCTGTAGAAAGTGTGTGTATAAATGAACTGCAATTCTGTTTGTGCTCACCACTCAGTTGATGCTACTTTCAAGATCCTCTTTTCCTCCCTCACGTCTTTCTTCTGGATACACCTATCTTCCTTTGCTTACATACAAAAATAACAACAATAATAGTGATGATGCTGCTGATAATAATGATTTTATCTGTCCCATCATTTCAACAGACTACTACTCAGGGTTTTTTTAAAACAAGAATTTTCGTTTCTTGTAAAGAATTTTCACTCCATTTATACCTGTCTATCTCGTTTGTCTTTTTTTCCTTATATTTTTTATTTTTTCAAATTCCTTATTCCTTCAAAGCCTTTAAGGGGAGTGAACTGGCTCTTTATGTTTTAAAATTAATATTCTCAACCAAAACAACAAATTTTATGCTCTTGATGATTTTCTGTAACATGCATGAAAAAAAATACATTGGAGGTCTGGGGTTTGGCTCAGTGGTACAGCATCTGTCTAGCATGTGCAAGGCACTGAGTTCAATCCTCAGCACCACATGTAAATAAATAACTAAATAAATAAATAAATGTTCATCAACAACTAATTAAAATACTAAAAAAATACATTGGAATAGATGAGGTCTATAATCTCCAAATGTTTTTGTTTTCTTGGCCTAGTATTTGTTTTGTACTTTTTTGTTGTTTGCTGGAATAACTTCTTAAACAATTAATACCTTTATACCTAAAACTTATCCTCACACCCACATTCCTACATGCCCTGGGAATCAGAGTGAGTTAAGTTTAGACCACTGCTCTGTCACTTATCAATTTTATCTGGGACATTGACCCCTCTGGCACTGGGTTTTCTCTTTTGTGTTAGCAGAATTCAAATTCCGTGTGCCGGCAAAGCCACACATAGTACACAGCATTGCCACATGACAGGCTTGTGAGCATCTTGAGTATCAACTCTTCCTTAGAAATTACCATTTGCCTGTTTTCCGTTTCTGATCGGAGGTTCTGGCTCCATCTGGAGAACTCCAGTCATGGAGAACTCTGCTGTGGCACATCCTTAGGCAAATCCACAGGAAACAGGAGAGGCAGCTCAGCACCATGCTTGGGGGAAGCTGGCGTTTAAACGCTGGAGAGAGAATTACCAACTCTGCTCCAGGAATGGAAATCAGTCTGACTGGCCAAGAGTCAAGACCTCGAGGCCTGTGCATAAAAATGGCACGGGTGCCACAAAACTTTGGGGAAGAAAGGAAAGGAAAACACTGTACAGCTGTCTGTATACTGGCTGGTACCTGAGGCACACCTGTGGGTTGGTAGGGGCCTACTGCATTGAAGAGTCAGCAGGAAGCACGGGAATTTACTAATTTATAATGTATAATTCTTTGAAATCAGTTTATGTTCTAATATTTACTATTTGGAGAAATCAGATTGTAAAGCACTGAAAATCAAACTTCTCTACACTTAAAATACTAAGGGAAAAACCTAACGAATCTATTTTGAAATGCTGCTAAGATTAAGATGTGAATTGAGCATAGTTGCAGCATATAAATATACAAAATCAATTATATTTTCTAGGCTATCAATGAATAATTAAAAGTAAAAAAATATTACTTTACTTATAACAGCATCAAAATATGAAATATGCCCAGGTGGATTTAATACAATATGTGCAAGAACTGTACATGGAAAACTGTAGACTATAGCTTAGAGAAATTAAAGAAGAGCAAAGTAAATAGGAATATGCACACATTCATGAACTGGAAAACCTATCTTGTTCAAAGAGCAATCTTCTCTACATTAATTTATAGATTCAGTTTAATCCCAATAAAAATCTCAACAGACTTTTCTGAAATAAATGACAGGCTGATTCCAAAATGCATTTGGAATTGCAAAAGATCTAGAAGAGCTAAAACAATTTTGAAAAGAAGAATATAATTAAAGGATTTTCGCTGCCTGGTTAAAATTCTTGCTACAAAACTATGATAATCGGGATAGTGTAGTATTAACATAAGGAAACTTTATGATCAGCAGAAAATAATGAAAAGTTCAAAAACAGACACCTTTCCTGAAGTGATGACTTTTCCCAGGGAAAGTTGCTGTACTGCATGGATGAAATACCTTTGAAGGCCTTTGCATCTGACAACAGCATTTTTCTTGGGGCCCTTAGGGGAGGACTCCATGGCTCCATGGGGCTTCATCTGTGGGAAATAACACCTACATTCATCTTTGGGAAATAACACCTACATAATTCCACATGGAAAGGAAATAAATAGTGCTGAAACAACTGGATAGGAGAAATGGGAACCCCAGCCTATCCCTTACTGCTGTGGTCAGAACTGTGTCTTCCCAAGATTATGTTGAAGTCCTAACCTCCAGTGTCATAGTATCTGCAGAGGGCCCTTTTAGAGATAATCAAATTTAGGTGAGGTCATGAATAGGAGGCCATATGATGGGCTCAGTACCCTTTTAAGAAGAGATGAGAGAAGCTTGCTGGCTCTTCTCTTCCTACCGCGTGAATACGTGGTGAGAAGGCAGCCATCTACCAGCTATGAAGAATCCCCAGCAGGAGCCACCCTCCTGGCATCTTGATATTGAGCTTCTCAGCCTCCAGAATGGTGAAATGATAAATTTTTCTTGTTTAAGCCACTTTATTAATTATATTTGTTATAGCAGCCCAAACTGACTCTACAACTCATAACACCTCCCAGCTCAAAATGAACATAGATCTAAATATACAAGTTAAAGTTGTAAACTTATTGAAGAAAGATAAGGAAAATATTTGTAACCTCAAAAGGCAAAGATTTCTTAACTACTACAACGAAAACAAAATGTATAGAAAATATACCAGTAGGTCAGGCTTCCTCAAAGTTAAAAACTTTTGTTCTTCACAAAATACTCCAGAGTATCAAAGAAAAGATGAGGCAGAGCTGGAAGAAAATCATAAAATCTTTATCTGACAGCAATTTACTTATATACCCTTGACCCATAAAGAATTCTTGCAATCCAAAATAAGAAGAAAAATAATCCATTAATAAAATAGGCCCCCAATGTGGACAGTTTAGAAAAGAAGCTATGCTGGTAGACAATACATACAGGAAAAGATGCTCACTATCATTAATCACCAGAAACTGTAGATTAAAACCATTGACCCCACTTATCCTTCCCCTTACCAAAGAGAAAACAAAAACAATGAAAATGTCAAGTAGAGATGGAATACTCTAATCTGTCTTTACTAATGGGAGTGATAACTGGAACACAACTTCAAGAAATAGTTTGGCAGTTTTTATGTGTACCACATGACAGTTTTACTTCTAGATATTTATCTACCCAACCCCCCAAACTCTACACAGTATTTATATCTGGATGCCCATGGCAACTGTATTCATAACAGGCAGACTAGAAGCAACCCAAATGACCGTTCATTAGTGACTGAATAGACAGATGATAATGTAGTTCTACAATGGGATGCTGCCCACTATTGGAACACTATGAGAATGAATCTCAAAAATATTCTAAGCAATATGCTTGGTTATATATGTAGAAAATTCCACAATAGGCAAAACTAATTTGTAATGGCAGAAAACAAATCAATGGTTACCTGGGCTTTGGGTGGGTAGAATACACTTCAAGGGGCACAAAGGAACTTTTTTGGTGGTAAAAATGTCCTATATCTTGAAATTTTAAGAGTATCACACACACACACACACACACACGAGAATATGAAGTAATGAATTAGCTAAGTAGCTCTATCTAGCCATTTCAAAACATGTGCACATCTCAAAACAGCATGTTGTACACAAAATATATGCAATATTTATTTTTAAAAAAATTTAAGGAACTAGGGATACAGCTCACTGTAGAGTGCTTGCCTAGCATGCATGAACCCTGGGTCCATCCCCAGCACTGCAAAAGAGAAAAAGTTTTAATAACAATGATAAAGTCCTATATCTTGACTTTTGTTAAAAATAGTGGAACTTTTCATAAATACTGGTGAATATTATTATATGCAAATTTCACCCTATGTTTCTTGAGGTTTCTTTTCCCCAGGAAAAGAAAGTATGAAGAAATTTATCATTCTTATTTTATACATAAAGAAGAAAGAAACCAGAGCATTCTGTGGATAGGGTGCCTTTATTCTTGGGTATTCATGATAAAAACAAAAATCACTTTTCATAACCTGGGAAAGGTTTGAACACACTAAGTTTTTTTAATAAATCACCATATTTTCATAGTATTGAGTTTTTACTACCTTAAATTATCTTATTTAAAAATTTAATTAATATAAACTTTTGATGGAGAAGTAGCAAAGAAAACCTTAAAATCACTCATAATATTTTCATCTGGAGATAAATGCTGTTAGTATTTTGGTGTACTTCTGTCCAACATAAATTTAAATGAATACAAATAAAGATATTTAGCCTATTTCTCACTCTATATTATATTTAAAAGCAATCCTGAATCCTTTAAAATTGAGCTTCCAATGGCTATATGAGGTCTAAACATATGGCTAGCCATCATTAATTTAACATTAAGATGTTTCCAAAATGATCTATAATAAATAAGGTCACACTGACCATCTGTGAAAAAATGTGCAAATCTCTGATTATGTTAACAGAGCCTTTTTAAAAGAATTGCTGTGTCA